>JARQOD010004436.1:0-54892 GCA_033576555.1 Oophaga sylvatica
CCCACCTTGTCATTTAGTGCTGTGGTGACATTGTTCTGTGATTTGAGCTGTTGTGCATGAAGAAATATTTTTGGGGGGCAGTAGCTACCATGATTCACAATATCACATATCACCTTGTTATTTAGTGGCGATAAAATTCAACTGTCTGCAGAGCTCATGCACATTAAAAAAAAAGTTCTGTTGCTAAACGTGATACAGCCCGTCATATCCCACCTTGTCATTTTGTAGCTGTGAAATTGTTGTGTGTGCAGAGCTGCTGTTGCACATAAAAAAATTGTTTTTACTAACGTGATACAGCAGGCTAGATCCCAGTTTGAAATTGTTTGGAGCATATCTTCTAGATTATTCAGGCCTCACTCGCATGAAAAAAAATTTTGTCGGTTCCTAACGTCATACAGTAGGGCTGATCTCACTTTGGAATGATAGCAGATCTTCTCTGTCATACAGGCCTCATCCACACGCAAACAATTCTTTGTTCTATGACCAACACGATTCAGTATATTTCATCTTCTCATTTTGTGCCGCTGAAATTCAGCTGTGTGCAGAGTAAAAAATCTAATTTTTAGTTGCTAATGCTGTGCTCATACCACACTATCTGAGCAACATGACTGGGAAAAAGCAAGGTCGTGGAGGAAGGGGGATTAGGCTTGGTGTTCGAGGTGTATGTGGGGTAGGAGGTAATGTTTCTGAAAGCACTAGTGATCCACTAACGTGACGTCCTATCCAAAGACAACTGATAACTTCTGTTACTGGATGTTGTAGTTTTAGTGTGCTGCATTGTTCTCTGATATGTTTAGTGGGGCTTCTGTGCCTGCTGTTGCTGCTGTTGCTGGAGATGTTAACACTAATTTGTTGAAATGTGAGCACTCCTTGATGCGTCTTCATCTGCTGGATTGGGTGTAGTGGAAGATCTGTCGGTCCCTTTTATACTATTTCTACTGTGGTGAAATTGATGTCACTTTGTTAGTGTCTGCCACTACTTTTTGGAAATGTGTACACTCCTGGTTGGGTCTCCTTCATGTGTGTTGCCTGTAGCAGTAGGCCTCTGAGCCCTGTCAGGCCTCCACTCCCTTTGAGTCAACTACCCGTGTTACAATCCTAACATTATTTTTCTGACAATAGTAACCTACAAAACTGATATGTGTGCCACCTGAATGTGGCTCAGCATCAATTTCATTTATTGTTTTTTATCATTTATAAAACGTCAATAATTCCACATCACTTGATAGAAAAATATTTAGAATTGAGAGTCCTCATTGGTTGATACCTCTCAGTTCTAAATATTCAACCACTGAGGACTTTCAATTCTAAATATTTTTCTATCTACTGGCTAACACGGTACGAAGATACACATCTTTCCTACATCACTTGACAGACATTTACAGACATTACTGGCACTGTCACCATTGGGACCCACAATGTAAATTTCCTATCTGTATGTCTTTGGAGTGGGGGAAAAAAATAAGTACTGGGAGTAAACCCCCGCAAACGCAGGGAGAACATACAAACTCTTTCAGATGCTGTACTTGGTGGGGTTGTAACCCAGGACTCCAGCGCTGCAAGGATGCTAATGTTTTTGCATTGACGATTCAACGGTCCCGGGGTTGGAAGCCTATCACTGCGATGCACACTGTGTGCCTCACTGCTGTCTTGGGGGAAAACCACTGTCAAGATTGTCTTCAAGCATGTTTTTATGCATTCCGGGGGACGGAAGTAACTGGCAAAATGTAATTTTGTATAGAGGATTGAACAGACTGGCAACCCAGTAGTCAGCATTATGTCGAATCCTAACAATAAGGGCAACAATCATGTTGCAGATAGTGCTGCAAGAAAGCGCTCATGGGTCGGTCTCTTTCATGAGGTCTAAGTCCACAGGGTGTTGGTGGATAACACTCAAGCTTTCTTCTTTCATCCCCTTCTGGCAACCACAGACAACAGAGAGGGAATCACTATCGTCTTCATCTCCTAACTGTTGCGTGTCCATCACCTCTTCCTCCTCGTCCTTCTCATCCTTTTCCATTTGTTCCTCCCATTGGAAACCGCCTGTGAGACGACAAACCGGAACTTATATATACTGTTAACCCTTCCGCATCCTCATCTGCTTCCACCTCTTCCTCTGGGACCACCACCTCCTGCCACTGACTATTCAAAGTGTGCTCCAGCACGTAGATGACAGTAAGGCCGGGGTCACACTTGCGAGAGACTTGCACAAGTCTCGCACCTCAATACCTGGCACTGCCGCCGACACTCGGGACCGGAGTGTGTGGTTGCATGTATTTCTATAGTCCACAAAAGCAACAAAGCAATCCACACCGCTGATACACCTCAGGTTAATATACCACAGATGCTTTAGGCATATAAACCCGGACTTTCGGGTGCCTACCCGGAAAACGACAGCACTGTAAGTCCAATCAAAGTAGAAAAGATGGGTGGCACTCACCGGTCTTTTTAAAAATCTAACGTTTATGTCACATCCAAAACAACTTCAGCGGTAGGGTGGAAAATGGAGTTTGAGGACGTGCGAGACTCGTGCGAGTTTCTCGCAACTGTGACCTCGGCCTAATAGTGATGCTGATGATGGCATTGTCAGCCCTAACCATCTTAGTAGCCATTTCGAAAATGTGTAGAAGAGTGCAGAGGTCATCTGTGTCCACTCCACAAGTGTGAATTGCACCACGTCCGTACTGCGTTGTGCCATGCTATTCAAAATGTCATACTGCACCAAGTCTCAGCACTGCTGCCACAGTCGCTGCAACATGTGCAGAGTTGAATTCCATGGTGTCGTCACATCTCATATCAACCAGTTAACCGGTTGTCTGAAAGATCTCTATACCAATTGAAATGGAATGGTGGAAGTGAGCACACAAAGACACTGGTTTCTGCAGCAGCGCATTCAGGCTGGGTCAGTGATGGAGGAATTGCTGTACCATCAGGTTGAGGATGCGAGCCATGCAAGGCACATGTGTTGGCCCGGAGTAGTTTCACACCATTATCACACATGGCCTTCCCTGGATCCAGGTTCAGTGGAGACAGCCTTTGCTCTAACTCAGCATGGATAGCTGTTCACAACTCTTGATCTGTATGACTGAGATCCCCAAGGTATATTAATTTAAACACTGCCTGATTGCAGTGAGCCCTGGCTGCGCAGTACGGAGGTGGGGGGATTCTCTCTGCACTGTTGGAACATGTGTCTCATTAAGGCAGAGGTTGTGGGCACAGGTGGAGGCCCTAGAGGAGGTGGAGAGCCAAAGCACTGGAGGAAGTGTTACATACAGAAGTTTGTTCCGCAAGCCTTGGGGATTCCAAGACTTGGTGTCGAGTGACACCTTGGTGTCTACTGCTTTAGTTCTCCATCCCCTGGTGTGTAGTGGTTTAGTTCTCCATCCCCTAGTGTGTACTAGTTTAGTTCTATAACCCAAGCTGTTTAGTAGTTTAGTTCTCCAACCACTGTTCTCTATTAGTTTAGTTAATTAGTTTAGTTATCCATCGTATGATGTGTAGTGGTTTAGTTCTACAACCCTAGCTGTTTAGTAGTTTAGTTCTCCAACCCCTGTTGTCTGGTAGTTTAGTTATCCAATGTATGGTGTGTAGTTGTTTATTTCTCCATCCCCAAGCGCCCTGCAAGCCTTGGGGATTGCAACACTTGTGAAGCAGCCCCTTCCCCGACTGCCCCCACAGCCACCAGAGTCACCCAGTGCCCAGTCATCTAGCTGTAATTCCCCTGTCCATGCTTGTTCATCCAAGTGTCATTGTTGAAATGCAGACATATAATTTTTCAGGGAACGGGTGATGTCAGCGACTTGTTGCTGTAGCGCAGTAATGGTGACTGGGCAACTTGTACTGGGGAACTGCAACGGCCATCAGCTTTCGGAAACCGTCTGTATCCATAAGGCGTAAAGGCTGCATTTCCATGGCCAACAGATTGGAGTGGCCATGCAATAATCACAGAGATCACAGCCCATGAGTCACACAGAAACAAGCGCTGTGATCTTTGCAGCGAACAGTTCTCAGCTGCCCCTGTCGTCCAAACAATCACACGATTGGGCCACAAATCATCCAAGGAGGCTGAAGGCTGTTCACAATAATTAGTTCTCAGAAAAGTAATAGTGAGCGTACGGCTTATCCACGTCCAGATTACAACACATGGAATATGCGCATATCCCACCGTAAGATCATTGCTAACTTCACGATAACCCTACACTCCTCACTGCCACCAATAATCCTTGTTGTGAATGGACTTGAGATGAGTTCTGAGCAGAGGCTCCCTCTGGTGGTTACAAGCGGTACTGGACTGTCCAGTGAAGATTGTGAGGATTGGGAATCAGGTGTTACTGACTGGTCTTATATAAGGGAGTCGCCTTCCCATCAGGGTTGCCGGTGATCAATTGTTCTGGTCTCAATCCTTGATTCCTGTTTCCTTTGTAGCCTGCTGTGTCGTGTCTGCATCTCCTGCTAACAGATAAGACATTTTCTTCTTTTTGTTTTTGTGCTTGATTTTTGCATTTTGTCCTGCACTTCTGTGGGGGCCTTCTGGGTCCCCTTCGGGGGCTTTTGCCCTCTCAGTTTAGTTCAGCCACTGATGTTTTGTACATTTGCTTTTTCCAGTTTTTTCAGTGGCTGCTGTTTTGATTTTGTTACACCAGAGAACTAATTTAGGTGGTAGACGTCTTGTGATCTCAGGTGTTTTTGAAATTAGTAGTGTTGGTGCTTTTCAGGGTTTTTTGGGATTGCAGTAAGTGCCCTTCCTATCCTTTTCTATTTAGATAGTTTGGGCCCCAACGTTTGCTCATACTATTTTCTGTCTGTGTCAGTATTTCTTCTTGTCTAACCGCCATTACATGTTTGGGGGCTTTCTATGTTCTTTGGGGATCTGCTCCGGGCAGATAGCTTTCCTCTTTCTATCTTTAGGTATAGTTAGTTTCTCAGGCTGTGACGAGGCGTCTAGGACCAACGTAGGAACACTCCACGGCTGCCTCTAGTTGTGGTGGTTAGTCAGGGTACTGCAATCTCATAGATTCCAACTTCTCTGGTGTATTGCCTTTTTTACCTGCACTCCTCAGCTACCAAATCATAACAGTATCACCGGCCAAAACTGAAAATTATATGGTACTCACAGAAGGGAAAAATATTGTGAAAGGAAAAAAAAAGGTTGTCAGAGTTGTCAGAGATATTTTTCTGTTTGTTGCATTTTTTTTTTTTTCCCTCTGTATCTCTGGGTGCTGGGGAGGATTTTTTCTCTCAATGGAGTTTGCACAGTTGTCTGGCCGTGTGGATCAGCTTGCCACTGAGGTTCGGAGTATTGCTACCTATCTTGCTAGGTTGCCTGTTGTGGAACCTAGGATTCCCATGCCAGATTTGTTTTTGGGGGATCGAGTCAAGTTTCTGAATTTCAAAAATAATTGTAAATTGTTTTTTTGCCTTAAAATCTAAGTCCTCAGGGAACGCAGCGCAGCAGGTTCAAATTGTCATCTCTCTCCTGCGCGGCGATCCTCAGGATTGGGCTTTTTCCCTGACACCTGGGGATCCTGTTTTGAGTGATGTTGATGCATTTTTTCAGGCCTTGGGGTTATTGTACGATGAGCCTAATGTCACTGATCAAGCTGAAAAAGCCTTGTTGGCATTAAATCAGGGGCTTGATGAAGCTGAGTTATACTGTCAGAGATTCCGCAGGTGGGCAGTCCTGACCAAATGGAATGACGACGCTTTGGCAGCCCTTTTTCGGAAGGGTCTGTCAGATAATGTAAAGGATGTTATGGTGGGATTCCTATCCCCTCTGGTCTCAATGATTCTATTTCATTAGCGATTCAAATTGACAGACGTTTGCGTGAGCGGAGAAGTATGCGTGGAATAGTGTTGCCTTGTGAACCTGCTTCTGAACCCATACAGTGTGATAGAGTGGTTTCTGGGGCACAGCGTCATGAGTTTCGAAAGCGCAATGGGTTATGTTTCTACTGTGGTGATGCCTCTCATGCTATTTCAGTCTGCCCTAAGCGGGGAAGACGTTTTGCACGCTCAGTTGTCTTGGGTAGTGTTCAGACTAAGTTTTTATTAACTGTTACTTGATATGCTTATGTTTATTGTATCTGTCTATATTTTTCCCCTTTTCATATGTAAAGCGCCATGGAATAAATGGCGCTATATAAATAATAATAATAATAATAATATGCTCTCTGTCCTCATTTTCTGCTCAGGCTTTCGTTGATTCAGGAGCAGCTATTAACCTGATGGATTTTGATTTTGCTAAACGTTGCGGGTTTCCTTTGATACCCCTACAGAAGTCTATTCCCTACTGGGGATCGATTCTACCCCTTTGGCTGAGAATAAACCTCAGTTCTCTACTCAGGTGATAATGAGGTTGAACCTGATCATCAGGAGAGCTGCAAATTTTTGGTTCTGTATAATCTGCATGACATTATCGTGCTGGGTTTCCCTTGGTTACAGTCTCATAATCCTGTTTTGGATTGGAAATCTGTGTCTGTAACCAGTTGGGGCTGCCAATGTGTTAATACCAACACTCCTGTTTTTTCTGCCTCCCCCCAGGCTCAGGATGTTCCTGACTTTTTGATTGATTTTTCTGATGTGTTTAGCGAAAGTAAATCTGCATCCTTGCCTCCCCATAGGAGCTATGACTGCGCTATTGAATTAGTGCCTGGTAGTAAATTCCCTAAAGGTCGCCTTTTTAACTTGTCTGTACCTGAACATGACGCTATGCGGTCTTATATCAAGGAGTCATTGGAGAAGGGTCATATCAG
This sequence comes from Oophaga sylvatica, assembly GCA_033576555.1. Taxonomy (NCBI): domain Eukaryota; kingdom Metazoa; phylum Chordata; class Amphibia; order Anura; family Dendrobatidae; genus Oophaga; species Oophaga sylvatica. The sequence goes on from JARQOD010004436.1 coordinate 6,753, forward strand.
ACCATCCTCTTCACCCTTAGGTGCCGGTTTTTTCTTTGTGGCCAAAAAGGATGGTTCATTAAGGCCGTGTATTGATTATCGTCTTTTGAACAATATTACTGTGAAATATCAATATCCGTTACCCTTGATTTCTGACCTGTTTTCCAGGGTGAAAGACGCTACTTGGTTTACCAAGCTTGACCTCAGGGGGGCATATAACCTTATTCGCATTAAGCACGGGGATGAATGGAAGACGGCATTTAACACCCCTGAGGGGCATTTTGAGTACCTTGTGATGCCCTTTGGGCTCACTAATGCTCCTTCTGTCTTCCAGTCCTTCATGAATGACATTTTCAGGGATTTTGTGGATAAATTTCTGATTGTTTATTTGGATGATATCTTGATTTTTTCTAATGACTGGGACTCTCATGTGAAACATGTTCGAACTGTATTCCAGATTTTGAGAGAGAATGCTCTGTATGTGAAGGGATCAAAGTGTCTTTTTGGCGTACAGAGGATCTCATTTTTGGGATTCATTTTGTCCCCATCTGTTATTGAAATGGACCCGGTCAAGGTTCAGGCCATCTGTGATTGGGTCCAACCTACTTCATTAAAGGCTCTTCAAAGATTTTTGGGTTTTGCCAATTTTTATCGTAAATTTATTGGTAATTTCTCGGTTATTGTTAAACCATTAACTGATTTGACCAAAAAGGGTTCTGATGTGGTGAATTGGCCTCCTGAGGCAGTCTCTGCATTTCAGGAACTTAAGCAGAGATTCACTTCTGCTCCTGTTTCTACGGCAGCCTGATGTTTCTCTGCCATTTCAGGTGGAAGTTGATGCCTCTGAAATTGGGGCAGGTGCCGTTTTGTCCCAAAGAGATCCAGAGACCTCTAAAAGTAACCCTTGTGCCTTTTTCTCTTGAAAATTTTCTCCTACTGAACGTAATTATGACGTGGGTAATCGGGAGTTATTGGCCATGAAGTGGGCTTTTGAAGAGTGGAGACATTGGCTGGAGGGAGCCAAACATCAGGTGGTGGTCCTTACGGACCATAAGAATCTGGTTTATCTGGAATCTGCCAAGCGACTTAATCCTAGACAGGCCAGGTGGGCCTTGTTTTTCACACGTTTTAATTTTGTGGTTTCCTTTCTTCCTGGCACTAAGAATGTTAAGGCGGATGCCCTCTCGAGGAGTTTCCTTGCGGACTCTCCTGAGTTATCTGATCCTTCTGTTATTTTGAAAGAAGGTGTAGTTCTTTCCGCCATCTCGCCCAATTTGAGACTGACTCTGGAGGGGTGTCAGGAGGATAGGCCCGAGCGCTGCCCTGTTGGGAAATTGTTTGTCCCGGACCAGTGGAAAAAGAGGTGTGATGTCTGAGATTCATTGTTCCGCGTTGGCCGGTCATCCCGGAATTTTTGGTACCAGAGACTTGGTTAGTCGGTCCTTTTGGTGGCCTACCTTGTCTCGTGATGTCAGGGAATTTGTGCAGTTCTGCGGGACTTGCTCTCGCTCCAAGCCTTGCTCTCGCTCTAGTGGTTTGTTGATGCCATTGCCTGTGCCCAAGAGACCATGGACCCATATCTCTATGGATTTCATTTCCGACCTCCCTGTTTCTCAGAGAATGACCGTCATCTGGGTGATTTGTGATAGGTTTTCCAAGATGATACATCTTGTGCCATTACCTAAGTTGCCTTCCTCCTCTGAATTGGTGCCTTTGTTCCTTCAGCACGTGGTTCGTTTACACGGCATTCCTGAGAACATTGTGTCTGACAGAGGAGTCCAGTTTGTTTCCAGATTTTGGAGGACCTTTTGTTCTAAACTTGGTGTTCAATTGTCTTTCTCCTCGGCATTTCATCCTCAGACCAATGGTCAAACTGAGAGAACAAACCAGACATTGGAGACTTATCTAAGATGCTTTGTGTCTGCTGATCAGGATGACTGGGTCTCTTTTTTGCCTTTGGCTGAGTTTGCTCTTAATAATAGGGCTAGCTCTGCCACTTTGATGTCTCCATTTTTCTGTAATTCTGGGTTTGACCCTCGATTTTCTTCAGGACAGACGGAGGCTTCTGCCTGTCCAGGTGTTGACTCTGTTGTGGAGCGTATGCAACAGATTTGGGACCAGGTAGTGGAGAGGTTGTCCCTCTCTCAAGAGAGGGCCCAGCGGTGTGCTAACCGGCACAGGACTGATGGTCCTCGGTTTAAAGTGGGGGACTTGGTCTGGTTGTCCTCAAAAAATATTCCTATGAGAGTGGCATCTCCTAAATTTAAGCCTAGGTTCATTGGACCTTATAAGATCATGGAGATTCTTAATCCTGTTTCTTTTCGTTTGCTTCTTCCAGGGACATTTAAGATCCATAACGTGTTCCACAAGTCCTTGTTAAAGAGGTTTGTTGAGCCTGTGGTTCCTACTGCTTTGCCTCCTGACCCTGTTCTGGTTGAGGGCAATATGGAGTTTGTGGTTGAGAAAATATTGAATTCTCGTTTTTCTAGACGGAAACTTCAGTATTTGGTTAAGTGGAGAGGTTATGGTCAGGAAGACAATTCTTGGGTGTTTGCTTCAGACATCCATGCTAGGAGACTCATCCGTGCGTATCATAGAACTCATCCTGACCGACCTGGTTGCTCAAGCGAGGGTTCGGTGACCCCTCCTCAAGGGGGGGGTACTGTTATGAATGGACTTGAGATGAGTTCTGAGCAGAGGCTCCCTCTGGTGGTTACAAGCGGTACTGGACTGTCCAGTGAAGATTGTGAGGATTGGGAATCAGGTGTTACTGACTGGTCTTATATAAGGGAGTCGCCTTCCCATCAGGGTTGCCGGTGATCAATTGTTCTGGTCTCAATCCTTGATTCCTGTTTCCTTTGTAGCCTGCTGTGTCGTGTCTGCATCTCCTGCTAACAGATAAGACATTTTCTTCTTTTTGTTTTTGTGCTTGATTTTTGCATTTTGTCCTGCACTTCTGTGGGGGCCTTCTGGGTCCCCTTCGGGGGCTTTTGCCCTCTCAGTTTAGTTCAGCCACTGATGTTTTGTACATTTGCTTTTTCCAGTTTTTTCAGTGGCTGCTGTTTTGATTTTGTTACACCAGAGAACTAATTTAGGTGGTAGAGGTCGTGTGATCTCAGGTGTTTTTGAAATTAGTAGTGTTGGTGCTTTTCAGGGTTTTTTGGGATTGCAGTAAGTGCCCTTCCTATCCTTTTCTATTTAGTTAGTTTGGGCCCCAACGTTTGCTCATTACTATTTTCTGTCTGTGTCAGTATTTCTTCTTGTCTAACCGCCATTACATGTTTGGGGGCTTTCTATGTTCTTTGGGGATCTGCTCCAGGGCAGATAGCTTTCCTCTTTCTATCTTTAGGTATAGTTAGTTTCTCAGGCTGTGACGAGGCGTCTAGGACCAACGTAGGAACGCTCCACGGCTGCCTCTAGTTGTGGTGGTTAGTCAGGGTACTGCAATCTCATAGATTCCAACTTCTCTGGTGTATTGCCTTTTTTACCTGCACTCCTCAGCTACCAAATCATAACAGTATCACCGGCCAAAACTGAAAATTATATGGTACTCACAGAAGGGAAAAATATTGTGAAAGGAAAAAAAAGGTTGTCAGAGTTGTCAGAGATATTTTTCTGTTTGTTGCATTTTTTTTTTTTCCCTCTGTATCTCTGGGTGCTGGGGAGGATTTTTCTCTCAATGGAGTTTGCACAGTTGTCTGGCCGTGTGGATCAGCTTGCCACTGAGGTTCAGAGTATTGCTACCTATCTTGCTGGGTTGCCTGTTGTGGAACCTAGGATTCCCATGCCAGATTTGTTTTTGGGGGATCGAGTCAAGTTTCTGAATTTCAAAAATAATTGTAAATTGTTTTTTGCCTTAAAATCTAAATCCTCAGGGAACGCAGCGCAGCAGGTTCAAATTGTCATCTCTCTCCTGCGCGGCGATCCTCAGGATTGGGCTTTTTCCCTGACACCTGGGGATCCTGTTTTGAGTGATGTTGATGCATTTTTTCAGGCCTTGGGGTTATTGTACGATGAGCCTAATGTCACTGATCAAGCTGAAAAAGCCTTGTTGGCATTAAATCAGGGGCTTGATGAAGCTGAGTTATACTGTCAGAGATTCCGCAGGTGGGCAGTCCTGACCAAATGGAATGACGACACTTTGGCAGCCCTTTTTCGGAAGGGTCTGTCAGATAATGTAAAGGATGTTATGGTGGGATTCCCTATCCCCTCTGGTCTCAATGATTCTATTTCATTAGCGATTCAAATTGACAGACGTTTGCGTGAGCGGAGAAGTATGCGTGGAATAGTGTTGCCTTGTGAACCTGCTTCTGAACCCATGCAGTGTGATAGAGTGGTTTCTGGGGCACAGCGTCATGAGTTTCGAAAGCGCAATGGGTTATGTTTCTACTGTGGTGATGCCTCTCATGCTATTTCAGTCTGCCCTAAGCGGGGAAGACGTTTTGCACGCTCAGTTGTCTTGGGTAGTGTTCAGACTAAGTTTTTATTAACTGTTACTCTGATATGCTCTCTGTCCTCATTTTCTGCTCAGGCTTTCGTTGATTCAGGAGCAGCTATTAACCTGATGGATTTTGATTTTGCTAAACGTTGCGGTTTTCCTTTGATACCCCTACAGAAGTCTATTCCCCTACTGGGGATCGATTCTACCCCTTTGGCTGAGAATAAACCTCAGTTCTCTACTCAGGTGATAATGAGGGTTGAACCTGATCATCAGCAGAGCTGCAAATTTTTGGTTCTGTATAATCTGCATGACATTATCGTGCTGGGTTTCCCTTGGTTACAGTCTCATAATCCTGTTTTGGATTGGAAATCTGTGTCTGTAACCAGTTGGGGCTGCCAATGTGTTAATACCAACACTCCTGTTTTTTCTGCCTCCCCCCAGGCTCAGGATGTTCCTGACTTTTTGATTGATTTTTCTGATGTGTTTAGCGAAAGTAAATCTGCATCCTTGCCTCCCCATAGGAGCTATGACTGCGCTATTGAATTAGTGCCTGGTAGTAAATTCCCTAAAGGTCGCCTTTTTAACTTGTCTGTACCTGAACATGACGCTATGCGGTCTTATATCAAGGAGTCATTGGAGAAGGGTCATATCAGACCATCCTCTTCACCCTTAGGTGCCGGTTTTTTCTTTGTGGCCAAAAAGGATGGTTCATTAAGGCCGTGTATTGATTATCGTCTTTTGAACAATATTACTGTGAAATATCAATATCCGTTACCCTTGATTTCTGACCTGTTTTCCAGGGTGAAAGACGCTACTTGGTTTACCAAGCTTGACCTCAGGGGGGCATATAACCTTATTCGCATTAAGCACGGGGATGAATGGAAGGCGGCATTTAACACCCCTGAGGGGCATTTTGAGTACCTTGTGATGCCCTTTGGGCTCACTAATGCTCCTTCTGTCTTCCAGTCCTTCATGAATGACATTTTCAGGGATTTAGTGGATAAATTTCTGATTGTTTATTTGGATGATATCTTGATTTTTTCTAATGACTGGGACTCTCATGTGAAACATGTTCGAACTGTATTCCAGATTTTGAGAGAGAATGCTCTGTATGTGAAGGGATCAAAGTGTCTTTTTGGCGTACAGAGGATCTCATTTTTGGGATTCATTTTGTCCCCATCTGTTATTGAAATGGACCCGGTCAAGGTTCAGGCCATCTGTGATTGGGTCCAACCTACTTCATTAAAGGCTCTTCAAAGATTTTTGGGTTTTGCCAATTTTTATCGTAAATTTATTGGTAATTTCTCGGTTATTGTTAAACCATTAACTGATTTGACCAAAAAGGGTTCTGATGTGGTGAATTGGCCTCCTGAGGCAGTCTCTGCATTTCAGGAACTTAAGCAGAGATTCACTTCTGCTCCTGTTCTACGGCAGCCTGATGTTTCTCTGCCATTTCAGGTGGAGGTTGATGCCTCTGAAATTGGGGCAGGTGCCGTTTTGTCCCAAAGAGATCCAGAGACCTCTAAAAGTAACCCTTGTGCCTTTTTCTCTCGAAAATTTTCTCCTACTGAACGTAATTATGACGTTGGTAATCGGGAGTTATTGGCCATGAAGTGGGCTTTTGAAGAGTGGAGACATTGGCTGGAGGGAGCCAAACATCAGGTGGTGGTCCTTACGGACCATAAGAATCTGGTTTATCTGGAATCTGCCAAGCGACTTAATCCTAGACAGGCCAGGTGGGCCTTGTTTTTCACACGTTTTAATTTTGTGGTTTCCTTTCTTCCTGGCACTAAGAATGTTAAGGCGGATGCCCTCTCGAGGAGTTTCCTTCCGGACTCTCCTGAGTTAACTGATCCTTCTGTTATTTTGAAAGAAGGTGTAGTTCTTTCCGCCATCTCGCCCAATTTGAGACTGGCTCTGGAGGGGTGTCAGGAGGATAGGCCCGAGCGCTGCCCTGTTGGGAAATTGTTTGTCCCGGACCAGTGGAAAAAGAGTGTGATGTCTGAGATTCATTGTTCCGCGTTGGCCGGTCATCCCGAATTTTTGGTACCAGAGACTTGGTTAGTCGGTCCTTTTGGTGGCCTACCTTGTCTCGTGATGTCAGGGAATTTGTGCAGTTCTGCGGGACTTGCTCTCGCTCCAAGCCTTGGTCTCGCTCTAGTGGTTTGTTGATGCCATTGCCTGTGCCCAAGAGACCATGGACCCATATCTCTATGGATTTCATTTCCGACCTCCCTGTTTCTCAGAGAATGACCGTCATCTGGGTGATTTGTGATAGGTTTTCCAAGATGATACATCTTGTGCCATTACATAAGTTGCCTTCCTCCTCTGAATTGGTGCCTTTGTTCCTTCAGCACGTGGTTCGTTTACACGGCATTCCTGAGAACATTGTGTCTGACAGAGGAGTCCAGTTTGTTTCCAGATTTTGGAGGACCTTTTGTTCTAAGCTTGGTGTTCAGTTGTCTTTCTCCTCGGCATTTCATCCTCAGACCAATGGTCAAACTGAGAGAACAAACCAGACATTGGAGACTTATCTAAGATGCTTTGTGTCTGCTGATCAGGATGACTGGGTCTCTTTTTTGCCTTTGGCTGAGTTTGCTCTTAATAATAGGGCTAGCTCTGCCACTTTGATGTCTCCATTTTTCTGTAATTCTGGGTTTCACCCTCGATTTTCTTCAGGACAGACGGAGGCTTCTGCCTGTCCAGGTGTTGACTCTGTTGTGGAGCGTATGCAACAGATTTGGGACCAGGTAGTGGAGAGGTTGTCCCTCTCTCAAGAGAGGGCCCAGCGGTTTGCTAACCGCATAGGACTGATGGTCCTCGGTTTTAAAGTGGGGGACTTGGTCTGGTTGTCCTCAAAAAATATTCCTATGAGAGTGGCATCTCCTAAATTTAAGCCTAGGTTCATTGGACCTTATAAGATCATGGAGATTCTTAATCCTGTTTCTTTTCGTTTGCTTCTTCCAGGGACATTTAAGATCCATAACGTGTTCCACAAGTCCTTGTTAAAGAGGTTTGTTGAGCCTGTGGTTCCTACTGCTTTGCCTCCTGACCCTGTTCTGGTTGAGGGCAATATGGAGTTTGTGGTTGAGAAAATATTGAATTCTCGTTTTTCTAGACGGAAACTTCAGTATTTGGTTAAGTGGAGAGGTTATGGTCAGGAAGACAATTCTTGGGTGTTTGCTTCAGACATCCATGCTAGGAGACTCATCCGTGCGTATCATAGAACTCATCCTGACCGACCTGGTTGCTCAAGCGAGGGTTCGGTGACCCCTCCTCAAGGGGGGGGTACTGTTATGAATGGACTTGAGATGAGTTCTGAGCAGAGGCTCCCTCTGGTGGTTACAAGCGGTACTGGACTGTCCAGTGAAGATTGTGAGGATTGGGAATCAGGTGTTACTGACTGGTCTTATATAAGGGAGTCGCCTTCCCATCAGGGTTGCCGGTGATCAATTGTTCTGGTCTCAATCCTTGATTCCTGTTTCCTTTGTAGCCTGCTGTGTCGTGTCTGCATCTCCTGCTAACAGATAAGACATTTTCTTCTTTTTGTTTTTGTGCTTGATTTTTGCATTTTGTCCTGCACTTCTGTGGGGGCCTTCTGGGTCCCCTTCGGGGGCTTTTGCCCTCTCAGTTTAGTTCAGCCACTGATGTTTTGTACATTTGCTTTTTTCCAGTTTTTTCAGTGGCTGCTGTTTTGATTTTGTTACACCAGAGAACTAATTTAGGTGGTAGAGGTCGTGTGATCTCAGGTGTTTTTGAAATTAGTAGTGTTTGGTGCTTTTCAGGGTTTTTTGGGATTGCAGTAAAGGTACTGCCACACTAAACAATCCCGCTAGCGATAGCGATAAAGACGCATACTAATGCGATCGCTAGCGGGATTGTTTTTATATCGCTAAGTGCGGCTTAACTTAGCGATGTCGTTAGGACGCTATCGTGGTTAGCGATCTTCTTAACGACTTTAGCGGTACAAAAGTACCGCTAAATCGCTAAGAAAAGGTGCCACACTTAGCGATATATACTTACCTGCGGGGCGCCGACGATCTATATAGGGTCCGGAACGATGTCAGCGACGAGCGAGATCACAGCAGGGGCCTCGTCGCTGACAGATGCCGCACACAACAACATCGCTAACGGGATCGCTAAATAGTGACGTTTTTTAGCGATCCCGTTAGCGATGTTGTTTAGTGTGGCATACCCTTAAGTGCCCTTCCTATCCTTTTCTATTTAGTTAGTTTGGGCCCCAACGTTTGCTCATTACTATTTTCTGTCTGTGTCAGTATTTCTTCTTGTCTAACCGCCATTACATGTTTGGGGGCTTTCTATGTTCTTTGGGGATCTGCTCCGGGGCAGATAGCTTTCCTCTTTCTATCTTTAGGTATAGTTAGTTTCTCAGGCTGTGACGAGGCGTCTAGGACCAACGTAGGAACGCTCCACGGCTGCCTCTAGTTGTGGTGGTTAGTCAGGGTACTGCAATCTCATAGATTCCAACTTCTCTGGTGTATTGCCTTTTTTACCTGCACTCCTCAGCTACCAAATCATAACAAATCCTGTTTTAAACCCAATAAGTAAATACAGGCCGATTGGACGCTATTCTTGTTTTGAGGTTCACACCATCAGGGTGTTCCATCCCCTCTCCCTCAGAGTAGCAGCCATATACCGGCCCCAGGCTCACCGACCCACTTCCTTGACCACTTTTATGCGCTGCGGCCACACTTCATGTCCTCAGAATTGACAAACCTTATCCTGGAAGACTTCAACAGCTCCACCTCCCCAACTGCATCCCAGCTTCTATCTGTACCCAATTCTCATGGCCTCTCACAACTTTCAATCTCTGAGACATACAGTACAGACCAAAAGTTTGGACACACCTTCTCATTCAAAGATTCTTCTGTATTTTCATGACTATGAAAATTGTAGAATTACACTGAAGGCATCAAAACTATGAATTATCACATGTGGAATTATACATTACACTTTACAGCCTGGAGGTGTGTTTGGGGTCATTGTCCTGTTGAAAAATAAATGATGGTCCAACTAAACGCAAACCGGATGGAATAGCATGCTGCTGCAAGATGCTGTGGTAGCCATGCTGTTTCACTATGCCTTCAATTTTGAATAAATCCCCAACAGTGTCACCAGCAAAGCACCCCCACATCTTCACACCACCTCCTCCATGCTTCACGGTGGGAACCAGGCATGTAGAGTCCATCCGTTCACCTTTTCTGCATGCAAAGCAGTAATCAAAGCAAAAGGTGGCTACTTTGAAGAACCTAGAATATAAGACATATTTTCAGTTGTTTCACACTTTTTTGTAAAGTGTAATGTATAATTCCACATGTGTTAATTCATAGTTTTGATGCCTTCAGTATGGATTCTACAATTTTCATAGTCATGAAAATACAGAAAAAATCGTTGAATGAGAAGGTGTGTCCAAACTTTTGGTCTGTACTGTACAAAGACGGTAACACCCTGATCTGGACCTTGTCCGGCTCAGTTCAATCTCTTACCTAGATGACTCAGCTCTTACCCTTTTGTCCCCATGAAATTAGGAGTATAACCACAACTTAGACATTTTTAGGTGCTCCCTAAAAACACATCTGTTTAGGGCGGCCTGTCACGTTCCTTAATCAAAGTCCTTTTTATGTATATAGCTTATTCTCTAATTCTCTGAACATAATTTGCCATCAATCACAACCGTACCCAAAAGGCTCATGCAGCCTTTATCTACCCCCCATTCCCTCAAGATAGTTGTACCATCATTGTAAATAAGCACCTGTAATTGGTGTCACCCCCACCTCATTGTAGATTGTAAGCTCTGAAGAGCAGGGTCATAGTTATTTTTACTTTAATTGTCTGATTATCTTAAACTTGGTAACTTTTGACTGTTTTATATGAACTGCTGACTTGTAAAGCTATGGGGAATGTGTTTGCGATATATAAAGTTTATTACTAAAAGTAGATTGAAGATGGTGAAGTTCAAGCTCTTAGCTTTGCCATGGGTAGGAGGAAGCAATCTTTTATGTGAGCACAACTACACAAACGAGAGTTTGCTGCTGTGCTGACACAGGGTGGAGTAGGGTGAACATTACAAGCTTCTGGACTGTGAGAGAGGTGCAGGTGCGGATGTTATGGTGGATTGAGAAAGATGTGATGTGCTCAGTGTCTGAGATCGGTCAAAAACAGCAGGCATATCCACTTCCATATCAGCTGACAGGCTCTCAGTCACCCCAACTGTAGGGGGTAAACAAGTGGAGGTTCTTCGGCCGGAGACCTGTGTGACAACACTTGCCATGATGAGAGAGAAGGAAGAATCAGAAGATGCGGTTGATGGGGTGGACAGTGGTTGGCGAGGCCCGCTAGTCTGCATTTTAGCAAAGTGAGATTCTAAGATTAACGCATGTTGATTGCGCATGTGCCAGTTCATGCATGTAGTAGTCAAATTATTGCATTTTGTAACTCTTTGTCATTTTTTATCAAAGTTGGCAGATAACGTGATTTTTGTCAGTCTGAAAAAAATACCCATACTAGGCAACTGCAGAACCGCGAACAGTGTCCACTGCCAGATTTGGGGCTTAGAAAGCATTTGGTTGTCGTGGTTGCATAACTCTGTGTCTACATAACCTTCTCGTCTTTCTCTTCCTTCACCTCCTTTGCTGAGCTACTCAGCTGCATGCCTCTGGGTTTACACCAAGTGGGATCTACCACCTCATCGTCATCCTCCCTGTTCTCCCACTCCTCACCATGAGTCACAATCCTCCTCTTTCTGCCCTGACAGCACAATATAGTCCGCGGGCACCTCAAATATCAGGATCACCTACACTTCCCGGGGTTAACTGTTGACTAGGGTTTGGATTCTGCTTGGACCCTACTTCATCCGTCCCTGCATCAAACTGAAAAAAAATGTGAGCATTGGTGCAGATGATTTCCTCCTCTTGGCTCTGTGAATCTTTGGAAGACACTTCCGATGCCATGGCATAGAATGTGTGGAGATCTGCAGACTCAGCCATCTGTGGTTCCCAACAGTCAGTTGGGCAGTTGAAGAGTTGTGACGTGGTGGAAAACAAGGGTAATTGGGGTGCCACCACTGAGGACTGTACTGTGTGTGATGTTAAGGTGCAGAGATTAGCAAAGGCCACTTGATGCAGCGCTTGCAATTTATTGGAGCACATGTTCTTTCTGGCCCTCATCTACAAAGTGTACCGCTGTACGACTGCCAAAGAAAGTAGTAACAGAGTTGTAAAAATGCTGCACAATTGCTCACTGTCAATAATTAGGGGATATAACCCATCTTTTGTTATCCACTTTCAGTTCCAGTTAGGAACTTGCAGCTCTCTTGCAACCCCCTCTTACCCTCAGGTCAGAGAACTGCACCTAGGATAAGTAGTTCGCCAGAAGGGCTGCCTTGATGCGTACTGGCTATTGGGCACTCTGCAGTGAAGGCGGTATGTATATTACCAGTCCCAGGCTGGGTATGTACACATAAACCTCTGATTCGTCACTGCCAGGGTTCCCCAATACCACCAGGATGCTAAGCTGCAACCAGTTCCTCGTTCGATATCAAAACCTATATTGGGCCAGGAACCAACCCAAAATGTAGCGTGTTTTGGCACGGAGTACGTGTCGGTTCGATCATAAAGCAAAAAGAACGAAGCTAGTAAATTTATAAGTTTACTCCAGAAAATATAGGCAGTGTTTACAAAAATACAAAAGATATTGCAAAGGAGACAAAATACAGTATGTACAGACAGTTACAAATAAAAGGGATTAAAATAAGAATCTTACTACATCTCAGTCACTGGTATGACATGTTGATGAGGGGAAGAGGGCATTCCAGGAAGAAATGGTACATCAGCACAGCATCTTAGCTTGCCCTCCTGGCGTCTGACAACTCCTGAAGTAAACATCTCAGCTTTATGCTTCTCCCTTGCTGACCTCACTTGGTCGGCTGGGTTAGAGGACGTATGCCCCTTTGAAGAGTTGTTAAAATTCCTAACTTTCCATATTTTTGGCTGGGTGCCTCCCGGGGTGACGCTAGGAGCATTACCTGTTCTCCTGCGTCGTGGCCATTCATAGAATCATAGAATCATAGAATGGTAGAGTTGGAAGGGACCTCCTGGGCCATCTGGTCCAACCCCCTGCTCAAAGCAGGATTCTCTAAATCATCCCAGACAGATGTCTGTCCAGCCTCTGTTTGAAGACTTCCATTGAAGGAGAACTTACCACCTCTCGTGGCAGCCTGTTCCACTCCTTGATCACCCTAACTGTCAAAAAGTTTTTTCTAATATCTAATCTGTGTCTCCTCCCATTCAGTTTCATCCCATTGCTTCTAGTCTTTCCTTGTGCAAATGAGAATAAAGATGATCCTTCTACAATGTGACAGCCCTTGACATATTTGTAGACAACTATTAAGTCTCCTCTCAGTCTTCTTTTTTGCAAGCTAAACATTCCCAAATCCTGCAACCGTTCCTCATAGGACATGGTTTGCAGACCGGTCACCATTCTGGTGCCTCTCCTTTGAACTTGCTCCAGTTTGTTGATGTCTTTTTTAAAATTTGGTGCCCAAAACTGGACACAGTATTCCAGATGAGGTCTGACCAAAGAGGAGTAGAGGGCAATAATGACCTCACGTGATCTAGACTGTATGCTTCTGTTGATACATCCTAGAATTGTATTTGCCTTTTTTGCTGCTGCATCACACTGTTGACTCATGTTAAGTCTGTGATCAATTAGTATACCCAAGTCTTTTTCACATGTGCTGTTACTTAGCCCTATTCCTCCCATTTTGTATATGCTTTTTTCATTTTTATTGCCCAGATGTAGTACTTTGCATTTTTCCCTGTTAAAAACCATTCTGTTAGTTGCTGCCCACTGGTCCAGTTTATTTATATCTTTTTGAATCCTCTCTCTCTCTTCTCTAGTATTAGCTACCCCTCCTAGCTTTGTGTCATCAGCAAATTTGATCAGTTTACCCTCAATTCCTTCATATAAATCATTGATAAAGATGTTGAACAATACAGGGCCCAAAACAGAGCCTTGTGGTATCCCACTTGAGACATTCTTCCAACTGGATGTGCAGCCATTTACGACCACTCTTTGAGTCCGATCACTAAGCCAGTTATGAATCCACCTAACAGTTGCCTTTTCCATTCCATACTTAGTTATTTTTTTAATAAGGATTGTGTGAGATACTTAGTCAAATGCTTTGCTGAAGTCAAGATATACTATATCTACAGCATTTCCCTGATCCACCCAGTCAGTGATTCTGTCATAGAAGGAAATTAAGTTAGTCTGACATGACTTATTAGTTACAAACCCATGCTGACTCTGTTTAATCACTTCATTCTTATGCAGGTACTTACATACATGTTCTTTAATAATTTGTTCAAAGATTTTTCCTGGTATAGAAGTCAGACTCACCGGCCTGTAGTTCCCTGGGTCCACCTTCTTCCCCTTTTTGAAGATAGGAACAACATTTGCTCTTCTCCAGTCTTCTGGGACTTCTGTTCTCCAAGAATTTTCAAAGATTATGGACAGTGGTTCAAGAATTTCTTCTGCTATCTCCTTCAGTATTCTGGGGTGTAATTCATCTGGACCTGGAGACTTGAATTCATTTAGGTTAGCTAAGTGTTTCCTCACTGTCTTTCTGTTTATAGATATCCTGGATTCTTCTATTCCTTTAATAGGACAGTGAAGATCAGTTGATGTTACATTTCCTTTCTGAGAGAAAACAGATGCAAAATAGGAATTTAAAAGTTCAGCCTTCTCAACATCCTTTCTTACCATTTCATCATTTTCATCCTGTAAAAATCCTATAGCATCTATGACATTTTTTTTACTTTTGACGTATCCCCAAAATCCTTTTTTGTTGCTTTTGACATCTCTTGCAAGCCTTAATTCATTGTCAGCTTTAGATAATCTGATTTGTGCCCTGCAGGTTCTGCAGATGGCATTATATTCTTCTTTAGATATGCCTCCCTCTTTCCATTTGATAAACATTTCTTTCTTCCTTTTTAGCATGTGTTTAAGTTCTGTGTTCATCCATCCTGGTTTCCTTAAATGCTTCCCATTCTTCCCTCTTTTTGCAATTGTTAACGATTGTGCTTTGAGAATCTCATTTTTCAAGATGTCCCATCCTTCCTGGACATTTTTGTCCTTAAGGATATCCTGCCATTGGATCCCTCCAATTCTCTTTCTGAGTCCCTTAAAATCTGCCTTTCTGATATCTAACCTTGACGTCTGAGTCTTCACAGGTCTTCCTCCTCTTGTTATCCAAAATTCTAAAAAAACATGGTCACTACCTCCTAGGGTCCCAGCCACTCTTACCTCCTCAACCATTTCCTCCCTGTTTATAAGGATTAGATCCAAGGTAGCAGATCCCCTTGTTTTCTCCTCTACCTTTTGAAAGATAAAGTTGTCAGCAAGAGAGGATAAGAATTTCCTTGACCTGTTAGTTTTGCCTGAGAGAGATTCCCAACAAATGTCTGGATAGTTGAAATCTCCCATGACCACTATGTCATATTTTTTGGAGAACTTGGCCATTTGATGCATAAAGAGTTCATCCATATCTTCTGCTTGCATAGGCGGCCTGTAGTAAATGCCTACAATGGTGTCCTTTCCATTGTTCTGTCCTTGTATTCTTACCCAAACAGTTTCCACAGAACTCCCAGTCTCTGAAGCGTCAATCTCTGTGCAGATATACGCTTTTCTAACATACAATGCGACACCTCCTCCTCGTTTATCAAGTCTGTTTCTTGCAAATAAGTTGTATCCTTCTAGCCTTGTATTCCAATCATGTGTATCGTCCCACCAAGTTTCAGTGATTCCAATGACATCATACTTCTTCTCCTGGGTTAGTAGTTCCAATTCTCCTTGTTTGTTGCCCATGCTTTGTGCATTTGTATAAAAACATTTTAGTTTGTGATTGGTTTCTCTTCCTCCAATATTTTTATTATTTAGATTGTTTTGTCTTCGTTCTTCCTTTCCACTTCTAATAGCCGAGTTCTCAATAGCATTTGTCAGGTGTATGGCTTTTTCTGGCGTTTTGCTTCCCTTCCCACATTGTTCTAGTTTAAAGCTCTCGTGAGACCAAATAGACATGTCTGCGAGCTCCTGGGGGGCAGAAACTGTTTTCTCGGTTTCTGATGTCCTTATCCGCTGCAAAACGTTGCCGTGCCTAGCTCTAATTATACCGATTCAGGAAATGTATTTTTCCTGTCTCTAGGATTATCGTGGGATATTAAATTCGACGTGAAATGGACAAAGGAACTCTGGGAGGGAGATACCGGATTTAACTTGTCAGGGTAGTAAAAGTGACCATGCTGCTGAAGGGAAGGGGGGAGTGGATAGTGTTTCACAGAGCAGAGAGGGGGGCTGCCATGGTAATCTTGTGAGCTTGTTCTTTTCAAACCAATGGGGGTGAAGGGCAGTAATTCATCTCTGGATGCATACCTGGGATATCAGGACATAACTTATATTTTCCTTACACCTCCCCTTTTGTACTGCGCTACGAAGGCAGAACCTCACGGTACTCCTCCATGCGCACCTTTGTGGGCTCGCCCCTCTGGGATAACACATTTGCATTGCCATGCTCGCTGCCTTTTTGTGTTTAACGGTAAAGTAGTACTGCTGGAGGGCAGGGCTCCAGTGTAGCAACCTTCCGTTGGTACCAGACAAGGTGTGCAGCCAACTCAGCGGGTTGTGGTTTGTCATCATGGTGAAGGTGCGCCCGTACAGGTAGGGCTGCAAACATTGCAGGGCCCAAACCATGGCCAGGCACTCCTTCTCTATGGTGGAATAGGCCACTTCTCTCGGCAGGAGCTTCCGGCTCAGGTACAACATGGGGGTGCTCTTGGTTCCCAGAGTTGAACTGGCTGAGCACAGCACCGAGGCCAAACTTGCTGGGTCGGTCTGTACTAAGAACAGCTGACTGCTGTTGACTGCCCTTAGCACAGGGTACCTGCTCAGGGCTGCTTTCAATGCCTGAAAGGCCACCTCACAGTCATTTGTCCAATCGACTGCATGGGGTAGGTTTTGGTGAGGTCCGTCAAGGGCTTCGCAAGGCTACTATAGTTTGGTACAAAGCGCCTATAGTACCCTGCAGTGCCCAAGAAGGACATCACCTGCTTCTTGGTCCTGGGGAGTGGGCCAGGACACGATAGCGTCCACTTTCACCGGCTTTGGCCTCATAGAACCCCCCCTACCTGGTGCCCCAGGTAGTGGACCTCGCTCATGCCCATCTAGCACTTTACCGACTTGATGGTCAGGCCTGCTTGGTGGATGCACCCGAGCACCTCCTGGAGATGCTTGAGGTGATCCTCCCAGGTAGAACTGAAGATGTCAATGTCATTCAGGTATGCCACCGCGCACCTCTCCAGTTCCTGGAGCAGGTTTTTGACCATCCGTTAGAATGTGGCAGGGGCATTCTTCATGCCGAAAGGCATGACTGTGGACTCGTACAGTCTGAAGGGGGTGATAAAGGCAGACTTCTCCTGTGCCTCGGGGCTCAGGGGAATCTGCCAATATCCTCGGCTCAGATCCATAATGAATAGATAGCGCACACCAACTAACCAGTCAAGCAGCTCCTCAATGCGTGGCATTGGATGCTCATCGGAGGCTGTTATGGTGTTGAGCCACTTGTAGTCCACACAGAACTATGTGGCCCGATCTTTTGGCACTAGGACTACAGGTGAGGCCAATGCGCTCTTCGACTGCTTAATCACCCTCAACTGTAACATCTCATCGATCTCCTGGCGAATGATGTGCTGCACCTTGTCCGAGATCCGATAGGTTGTCCGCCGGATTGGGGTGTGATTCCTGGTGTCCACTTCGTGGACCGCTACCTCAGTCCTTCCAGGTTGGTTGGTAAACACGCCCTGACGGATTCCAGCATGGCTCACAGCTGCAACTGCTGGTGCGCGGATAGCAAGGCGCTTACCTCCACATCCTCTATAGCAGTGGTCCCTAACCTTTTTTGCACCAGGGACCGGCTTCAAGCAAGACCATTCTTCCATGTCCCGGCAGCGCGGGGATGGAGGTGTGGCAGGGGTGGGGCTTTTGTCATAAGGGACGGGGCTATGGACAGGGTTGTAGTTTAGTATACATGGCTCCGCTCCCAACCTCTCATACATGGCTCCGCTCCCACCCTCTTATACATGGCTCCGCTCCCACCCTCTTATACATGGCTCTGCTCCCACCCTCTTATACATGGCCCGCTCCCACCCTCTTATACATGGCTCCGCTCCCACCCTCGTATACATGGCTCCGCTCCCACCTCTTATACATGGCTCCGCTCCCACCCTCTTATACATGCTCCGTTCCCACGTCGTATACAAGGCTCCGCTCCCACCCTCTTATACATGGCTCCGCTCCCACCCTCGTATACATGGTACGCTCCCACCCTCGTATACAAGGCTCCGCTCCCACCCTCGTATACAAGGCTCCGCTCCCACCCTCTTATACATGGCTCCGCTCCCACCCTCGTATTCATGGCTCCGCTCCCACCCTCGAATACATGGCTCCGCTCCCACCCTCTTATACATGACTCTGCTCCCACCCTCGTATACATGGCTCCGCTCCCACCCTCGTATACATGGCTCCTCTCCCACCCTCTTATACATGGCTCCGCTCCCACCCTCTTATACATGGCTCCGATCCCACCCTCGTATACATGGCTCCGCTCCCACCCTCTTATACATGGCTCCGCTCCCACCCTCGTATACATGGTTCCGCTCCCACCCTCTTATACAAGGCTCCGCTCCCACCCTCCTATGCATGGCTCCGCTCCCACCCTTATACATGGCTCCGCTCCCACCCTCTTATACATGGCTCTGATACCACCCTCTTATACATGGCTCCGCTCCCACCCTCTTACACATGGCTCCGCTCCCACCCCACCCTCTTATACATGGCTCAGCTCCCAACCTTGTATACAAGGCTCTGCTCCCACCCTCTTATACATGGCTCCGCTCCCAACCTTGTATTCAAGGCTCTGCTCCCACCCTTGCATGGCTGGGCTCCCCCGTCCTCCCCCCATCATACTTACCCTCCTCACTCCGTCGCTGAACTTCCCTGCATCCCTGTCGGCCGCAGCAACTTCATCCAGTGCTGAGCGGTGACGTAGTACCGCTCATTAACGTCATGAATATGGATGCCATGCCTATGGGAGTGGCGTCGTGTCTATATTCATGACATTAATGAGCGATACTACGTCACCGCTCAGCACTGGATGATGATGCCGCGGCCGACAGGGATGCAGCGACAGAGGGTGAGTATCCATGTCTAATGAAGCCGGCGGCTGTAGCTGTCACTACAGTGCTACAGCTGCCGGCTCCATGTGTGTCCAGCATTCTGTGCCGTGGCTCCACGGCCCGGCAACAGAACTGCAACTGCCTGGTCCTGGGCCGCGGATCGGCAGTTGGCGACCCCTGATCTATAGACCCTCTGGCCTTAGCTTGGGCCAGCATGTCCAAGAGGGGGTCTTCCTCCCCATAGTCGGGCAGGTTGCAGACCGGTAGGATGCAGGCTCCAAGTTCTTGATGAGCCTTCATCATATTGACGTGGAAGGCCTTGCGCCTACCCCGAACGTGGTCAAGAGTGACCACGTAGGTGACTGGGTTGAGCTTTTGTATGACGTACGGGCCTTCCCAGGCTGCCTGAAGCTTATCTTTTGGTACGGGACCAGTACCCACACCTTCTGACCCACCATGTAGGTCCGTTGTACCAGTGCTTCTGGTCAGCCTGGGCCTGCGCCATGTTGTCATGCACCAACTGCGTCAAGGTCTGCAAGCATCTTGTCAAGGAAGCGCATGACATATTCCACGATGGACACTTCTGAAGGGCTCGGGTGTTATGATTTGGTAGCTGAGGAGAGCAGGCAAAAACGGCAATACACCAGAGAGGTTGGAATCTACTGGATTGCAGTACCCTGACTAACCACCACAACTAAAGGCAGCCGTGGAGCGTTCCTACGTTGGTCCTAGACGCCTCGTCACAGCCTGAGAGGTTAACTACACCTAAAGATAGAAAGAGGAAAGCTATCTGCCCCGGAGCAGATCCCCAAAGAACATAGGAAGCCCCCAAACATGTAATGGCGGTTAGACAAGAGGAATACAGACACAGACAGAAAATAGTAAGAGCAAACGTTGGGGCCCAATCTGCCTAGAAAGAAAAAAGATAGGAAGGACACTTACTGCAATCCAAAAAACCCTAAAAATACCAACTCTACTAATTGCAAAAACACCTGAGATCACACGACCTCTACCACCTAAATTAGTTCTCTGGTGTAACAAAACTAAGCCGCAGCCACTGAAAAAAATGGAAAAGGCAAATGAACAAATAACAGTGGCTCAGATAAACTGAGAGGAGCACAAGCCCCCGGAGGGGACCTGGCTGACCTCCACAGAAGTGCAGGGAACAATGCAAAAAGCAAGCACAAAAATAAAAACAGAAAATATCTTATCTGAGAGCAGGAGAAGAGGCAAGACTCAGCAAGCTTCCAAGTGAACCAGGAACCACAGTTGAGACAAGAACAATTGATCACCGGCAACCACGATGGGAGAGAACCTCCCCTATATAAGACCAGTCCGTAACTCCTGATTGCCAATCCTCATTGAATGGTTCAGTACTGTTCGTAACCACCAGAGGGAGCTTCTGCTCAGAATTCATTTCTAACACATTCACAACACTCGGCTCTTCTTCCCAGGATTCCCTTACCAACCCAAGGGGGTCCCTGGACTCTCCTGCCATTCAGGAGCTAGAAGGGGGAGAACCCTGTCGAGGCCTGCGTAACCTCTCGGTAAGCAAATAGAAGGTGTGGGAGGTACCGCTCCCAGTCACATCTCTGAGTCTCAACCAGCATTTTTAGCATCTGTTTGAGGGTACCATTGAGGCACTCACACAAACCATTGGTTTGAGGGTGATACTCACTCCATACCAGACGCTTCACCTGCATTTTCTTACAGACAGCCTCCATTAGGCGAGACATAAATTGAGTACCCTAGTCAGTAAGCATCTCCCTGGGAACTCCTACTCGGAAAAAGATGGCCAACAGAGCATCCACCACCTTATCCGCCCTAGTTGAAGACAGAGCCACTGTGTTCGGATACCAGGTAGCATAGTCTATCACAGTAAGGATGTAGCGCTTTCCAGAGCTGTTGAGTATGGCCAGTGGTCCCATAATGTCCACAGCAATCCACTGGAAAGGCTCCTCTATCACTGGCAAAGAGATCAGGGGAGCTTTGGGAGCAGGCCCTCTCTTCACCACTCTTTGACATGTGATACAGGAGCGGCAGTAGTTGGCTACATCTGTCCCCATCTTGAGCCAGTAGAAGTGCTGAGACAGCCGGCCATAGTTTTGCTGATCCCCAAGTGTCCAGCGAGTGCAATCTCATGGGCAATCCATAACAACTCACCCCTAAATTGGTAAAGGATGACCAGCTGTCTTTCCCTCAACCTCTCCTGTTGGGATTTACCGGGAACCGTTTCCCGGTACAACCTCCCTTGTTCCCAGAGCACCCTCTCCTTATCAGTCTCAGAGGTGGGCCTCTCGGCGAGGTTTCTCACGGTCTCCAGGGTAGTGCAGAGCAACCTGGAACTCCTGGCTGGAGACAGCCAGAAATGACATTAAGGTCCCTTCCTCACGGGGACTCTCTGGGACCTGCTCTGGGTCCGTCTCTGGTTCAGTAATCCCTCTGACTGAGGAGGGTCCATAAGGCAGGGCGTTACCTGCATTCTGGGCACTCTGACTGCGGGTGACAGCGGCTATATAGGCCGTCTCCCTGGGGATCACCACAGTCCCATCAGCCTGTGTGGCTATGGGTACTACTTCCCCATCCTCCCCCATTACCTCAGGAGCAGTGCTATATATGGGGCAGTTACCTTTAGCCAGTTCACCTTCCTTTGTGGCACTGGTCAATTGCAAGGCATCACTTTCTTCCTGGTTACCGTGCCTCTCCCCATTTCCCTTAGCACTGACGCTTGCTCCTGTTAGGCGTTCCTCAGCCATATCACCCCGCAATGTGACGTGGCTGAGTACTCCTGTACCTCCAGATACATCATTATCAGGTAAAGCATGCACATTTTGTCTCAGGACTAATAAACACTGAGTTTGATCTTCAAAACTTTTTGCGCAGGGTCCTCGCAAGAACCGTGCAAGTTTTCAGAGAGAGGAATGATTGCTCAAACCAGATCACTAATGCTCTATGATCCCACCACTGCCACCAATTTGTCAAGGATTAGGGGATATAACCCAACTTTTGTTATCCACTTTCAGTTCCGGTTAGGAACTTGCAGCTATCAGGTGCCCCCCTTACCCTCAGGTCAGTAAGGGAACTGCACCTAGGATAAGTAGTGGCCAGAAAGGCTGCCTTGATGCGTACTGGCTATTGGGCACTCTGCAGTGAGGGCGGTATGTATATCACCAGTCCCAGGCCGGAAATACACACATAAACCTCTGATCCGTCACTGCCAGTGTTCCCCAATACCACCAGGACGCTACGCTGCCACCAGTTCCTCGTTTGATATCAAAACCTATATCGGGCCAGGAACCAACCCAAAAGGTAGTGTGTTTTGCCATGGAGTACGTGTCGGTTCGATCATAGAGCAAAAAGAACGAAGCTAGTAAATTTATAAGTTTACTCCAGAAAATATAGGCAGTGTTTACAAAAATACAAAAGATATTGCAAAGGAGACAAAGTACAGTATGTACAGACAGTTACAAATAAAAGGGATTAAAATAAAAAACTTACTACATCTCAGTCACTGGTATGACATGTCAACGGAAGGAGGGCCTTTCCAAGGAAGAAATGGTACATCAGCACAGCGTCTTAGCTGGCCCTCATGGCATCTGACAACCCCCCCCAAGTGAGCGTCTCGGCTTTATGCTTCTCCCTTACTGACCTCACTTGGTGGCTTGGGTTAGAGGACGTACTCCCCCTTTGTAGAGTTATTAAAACTCCTAACTTTTCACCTCCCAGGGTGACGCTAGGGCAATAAATGTTCCGCTGCGTCATGGCCATTCTTGTGAGACCAAATATGACATGTCTGCGAGCTACTGGGGGCAGAAACTATTTTCTCGGTTTTTGATGTCCGTACCCTCTGCAAAACATTGCTGTGCGTAGCTCTAATTATACCGATTTGGGAAATGTATTTTTCCTGTCTCTAGGATTATCGTGGGTTATTAAATTCAATGTAAAATGGACAAAAAAACTCTTGGAGGGAGATACTGGATTTAACTGGTCAGAGTAGTAAAAGTGGCCATGCTGCTGAAGGGAGGGGGGGGGAGTCAGGGCCGGCTCCAGGTTTTTATGGGCCCCGGGCAAAAGAGTCTCAGTGGGCCCCTTTAACAGACCACGATTCATGATGCACAGATACGGCAGAGAAATATGGGTATAGTACAATGCCAAACACTTCTCTTCTTCCATTACATGACTGATATCTATTGTAAATTCTACAATAGCTCAAAAACCGCCAAATCCTCACAGCGCACAGTACAGACTGGACAGTACAGTCCTCCATACAATATTATGGGCAACACATAGTCCTCCATACAGTATTATGGGCCAAATATAATGCTCCATAAAGAATATTGGACCCCAAATAATGCTCCATACAGGATACTGGTCCCCATATAATGCTCCATACAAAGTATGGAGCTCTACGCTACTGCGTTCTGCGCTGTTACGGCTCAGGAAAGAGCGCTGTTGAAAGACTCCCCATTATCATTATTGCCTCCCCATCATCATCGCCTCCCCATCATCATCGCCTCCCAATCATCATCATCATCGCCTCCCCATCATCATCGCCTCCCAATCATCATCATCATCGCCTCCCCATCATCATCGCCTCCCCATCATCATCGCCTCCCCATCATCATCATCATCGCCTCCCCATCATCATCGTCTCCCCATCACCATCGCCTCCCCATCATCATCACCTCCCCATCATCTTCGCCTCCCCATCATTATCATCATTGCCTCCGGACCCCGCCTCCTCACCACCATCACTGTCTCCCCCCCACCACCATCATACATACAGCACCGCAGCACACACAGACAGCATTGCAGCACACACATACAGCACCGCAGCACACACACACTGATACACACATCTCACCTGTCCGGCGTCCGCGCGCTCTCTGCCACAGCCGGCCGCTGAATGATGACGTCATTCAGCGGCGCTGCTGTGAGAGGAAGCGCCGGCTCCCTGCAGGTGCCCCCTGGAGCCCGGAGCAGCGGAGGCACAGGG
The DNA here is from genome assembly GCA_033576555.1 of Oophaga sylvatica. NCBI lineage: Eukaryota > Metazoa > Chordata > Amphibia > Anura > Dendrobatidae > Oophaga > Oophaga sylvatica. The sequence goes on from JARQOD010004436.1 coordinate 30,415, forward strand.
AGAGGTAAGTATTGCGCCGGCTGCACCGGGGCCCTGAGCAAGCGGGGGCCCCAGTGGCGGCGCTGGTACCGCTCTCGGGCTAACGGGCGCCGGGGTGCCCGATGGCGAGTGGGCCCCCCGCCTGCTCAGGGCCCCGGTACTTGCCCGGGTATGCCGGGTGCTGACGCCGGCCCTGGGGGGAGTGGATAATGTTTCACAGAGCAGAGAGAGGGGGGGCTGCGAGGGGCAATCTTGTGAGCTTGTTCTTTTCAAACCAATGGGGAGGAAGGGCAGTAATTCATTTCGGTATATGTACCTGGAATATCAGGAAATAACTCATATTTTCCTGACACTCACTGCAGCAAAACAAACCAACATCTCATCCCTCATATCATACCTATCTCACAACCCTAAACAGATATTCAGTACTTTCAATTCTTTCCGGTGTCCACCAGCTCCCCCTCCCTCTCCTCTCTTCTCAGCTGAAGATTTTGCCTCACAACCTGTGAACTTGACACAATAACGTCCCACCTCATTCCAAACTTTACCACAGTCTTCATCCCAACCCTAACCCACCTCTTCAACCTGTAACTAACAGCTGGTGTCTTCCCTCCTGATTGAAACATACCTCGATCACACGCATCCTCAAAAAGCCCACCCTTGACCCATCCTCTGTGCCTCGCTATTGCCCCATCTCACTACACCCCTATGCCTCCAATCTACTGGAACAACAAGTCCATTTTGAACTGTCCTCCCACCTCTCCTCTTGCTCCCTGTTCGACCTCTTTCAATGTGGCTTCAGACTGCACCATTCCACTGAAACTTCCCTCACTAAAGTCACCAATGACCTACTAAGAGCCGAATCAAAGCAACTCTAGTTTGTCCTCCTCCTTCTCCTGGACATGGCATCTGTCTTTGACACAGTGGACCATTCCATCTTACTACAGACTTTCTGATCTGTTGACATTACAGACTTGGCCCTTTGTTGGCTCTCCTTGTACCTAACTTACAAGACATTCATTGTCTCCCACTCACACACCACATCCTCATCTCGCCCCCATGTGTCGGTTTCCACCAAGGTTCAGTTGTAGGATCGGGCACTATGCTTAGGACGCGCGCTCCCTCCCTCCTAAAGGGACTGTCCACATCACCCTAAGGTCTTCTCAGCATTTAGCTGGGTTACACCTTCTATTTAAGGCTCCTCCTCCAATATGAAGGCGTCTGAGCTACGTTGTTAATTTGCCTTGCATGCTTGCTAGCTGTCAGGTTCCCCGGGTCTGCTTGTCTACCCTATACTCATCTGCTTGTACCCATCTGTGTTCTTCTGTCCATCAGCCGGTCCAGCCCACACCTGCTGGTGCCCATCTGTATAACACTCGGTCTAGCCTGCATTTGCCAGTGCTTTTCTGTTCCTCAGCCAGTCCCATCTGCACCCGTGGTTCCAGTGTCCTTACAGTGCCATCCTGCATTCTTCATTCCTCCTTTGGGCCGTAACAGCCTACCCGCTGTAGGGTGTCAGCTGTCACCTTCTGTAGGTCAGCCTTGAAGTAGCACATGGTGCCACCTCCTTGTCCCTCCTTGGGTCGCAGTTTTCACGTGCTGCCACTTATTCAAGTTGGGATTTGGTAGGCCACCTAGGTTCCACCACCTTGCCCGTTACAGTCTCCATCTGTTGGATTGGGTGTAGAGTAAGTGGTGTCGGTCTCTATTATACTAACTATACTGTGGTGAAATTGATGCCACTTTGGCATTGTATGCCAATAATTTTGGGAAATGTTGGGTCTCCTTCTTGCGTGTTGCCTGTAGCAGTAGGCCTCCGAGACCGTCAGGCCTCCACTTCTTTGGACTCAACTATCCTTGTTCCCATCCTTAAATTTTTCTGGCAATGGTAGTCTAGAAAACTGATATTTGTGCCACCTGAGTGTGGCTCATAATGAAAGCAGGTAGTGGTGTTCCATGTGGTATCAGAGCTCCCAGCACAAGAGGCCTACACTGATCCCTCACCCACCTCGTCTTACTGAGATGTTCAATTGAAAGCTGTAGATGCTGTCCCAGACCTCGATACCTCATGCCTGGCTGATTGCTGCAGTGCCATGCTGCAATTTGTACTATAGGTGAATTGAGGCCACTTTCCTGGTGTCTCCCGATAATTTGATGTGTTTTGGCACTTTTTTGGCCATGTTAAGGTGTTGTGTATGTGTTTGTTTTTGCCTGCCACTGACTTGAATGGCATGCGGTGAATTTTTTTTTTTTAACTTCGTTTATTAAACCATAAACAATTGTACAATACACATACTGGTATCAGACATCAGAGAAAGTACAAAATACACGTGTTCCACTTGTCATTGAGAAATACCAGTTGCTAATAAATAAGCCAAAGCATAATATAAGTTAAATCAGAATGGTCTTGTGTTATCATCCAAATAATGAAATCTACCTAACTCCTAAACTGTACCTACAACTACACCTAGAAAACCATACCGCAGCCTACTTCCATACAATTAGCTGTGTATTATGTGATATCTCCTCTCTGCAAAGTAAGGTGGGAGGAGTTCCACCTCTCCCATATCTTCTCGAATTTGCTTGGACACCCTCTATTTTGGTATAACGCGCGCTCATATGGGATAATCGAGTTCACTAAATTAATCCAGGATCTGAGGGAGGGAGATGAATTCCCCATCCACCTCAATGCTAATACCTTTCGAGCCATAAAAAGAGTCTCCCTTAGGAAAATCCCAACATATGGATCCCATGCCTCCTCATCCCATACTCCAAATAGACAAACCAATGGCTCAAGGGGAACAGGAGTTGATACCAAGGATGTTAGCAGTGATGTCACTGCCTTCCAATACTGCTCAACAATAGGACAACACCATATCATGTGAATAAAGTCTGCATCTATCAAATGTCATAGTGACAGTGTGCTGCACGCAAAGGTGAGTATAATATAGTGATATAGCGAGGCACTAGATTTATTCAGAATTGAAGCGGTGAGCGGTCCAGCTCACCCCAAACCATCTCGGGGTTCAGGTCTGGTGACTGTGGAGGCCAGGTCATCTGGCGTAGCACCCCAACACTCTCCTTCTTGGTCAAATAGCCCTTACACAGCCTGGAGGTGTTTGGGGTCATTGTCCTGTTGAAAAATAAATGATGGTCCAACTAAACACAAACCGGATGGAACAGCATGCTGCTGCAAGATGCTGTGGTAGCCATGCTGGATCAGTATGCCTTCAATATTGAATAAATCCCAACAGTGTCACCAGTAAAGCACCCCCACACATCACACCACCTCCTCCATGCTTCACGGTGGGAACCAGACATGTAGAGTCCATCCATTCACCTTTTCTGTGTGCAAAGCAGTCATCAAAGCAAAAGGTGAAGAACCTAGAATATAAGACATATTTTCAGTTGTTTCACACTTTTTTGTAAAGTGTAATGTATAATTCCACATGTGATAATTCATAGTTTTGATGCCTTCAGTGTGAATGTACAATTTTCATAGTCATGAAAATACAGAAAAATCTTTGAATGAGAAGGTGTGTCCAAACTTTTGGTCTGTACTGTATATATATATATATATATATATATATATATATATATATTTTTTTTAACCCTTTCATTTTCAATAGGGGGCGAAAGGAGGGTGATTTGAACTTTAAGGGTTTTTTTTAATTTTTTTTAAATGTTAGTGGTTATTGTGTGTGCAATATTGTGGAAAATAAGAAACATGGAATAATTCATATGCCTTGAGCCAGTGGTAAATCTAAATTTAATGTCAACATATTTTACATGGTGAACCCTTATGCCAAAAGGAACAAATTTGAGGGGTAAGACTTACCAAATTGCAAAGTTCATTTTTTCTTGGCACGCAAAAATACATATACACATACTGGCCGGTGACTGGATCATACATGTACATATACAAATGGCCGTGACCGGATCATACATGTACATATACAGATACTGGCCGGTGACCGGGTCATACATGTACATATACAGATACTGGCCGCTGACCGGGTCATAAATGTACATATACAGATACTGGCCGCTGACCGGGTCATACATGTACATATACACATACTGGCCGGTGACCGGGTCATACATGTACATATACAGATACTGGCCGGTGACTGGATCATACATGTACATATACAGATATTGGCCGCTGACCGGGTCATAAATGTACATATACAGATACTGGCCGGTGACCGGGTCATACATGTATATATACAGATACTGGCCAGTGACCGGATCATACATGTACATATACACATACTGGCCGGTGACCGGATCATACATGTACATATACAGATACTGGCCGGTGACCGGATCATACATGTACATATACAGATACTGGCCGGTGACCGGGTCATACATGTACATATATACATAATGGCCAGTGACCGGATCATACATATACATTTACACATAATGGCCAGTGACCGGATCATACATGTACATATACAGATAGTGGCCGGTGACCGGGTCATACATATACATTTACACATAATGGCCAGTGACCGGATCATACATGTACATATACACATACTGGCCGGTGACCGGGTCATACATGTACATATACAGATACTGGCCGGTGACCAGATCATACATGTACATATACAGATACTGGCCGCTGACCGTGTCATACATGTACATATACAGATACTGGCCGTTGACCGGGTCATACATGTACATATACAGATACTGGCCGGTGACCGGATCATACATGTACATATACAGATATTGGCCGCTGACCGGGTCATAAATGTACATATACACATACTGGCCGGTGACCGGGTCATACATGTACATATACAGATACTGGCCGGTGACCAGATCATACATGTACATATACAGATACTGGCCGCTGACCGTGTCATACATGTACATATACAGATACTGGCCGGTGACCGGGTCATACATGTACATATACAGATACTGGCCGGTGACCGGATCATACATGTACATATACAGATATTGGCCGCTGACCGGGTCATAAATGTACATATACACATACTGGCCGGTGACCGGGTCATACATGTACATATACAGATACTGGCCGGTGACCAGATCATACATGTACATATACAGATACTGGCCGCTGACCGTGTCATACATGTACATATACAGATACTGGCCGGTGACCGGGTCATACATGTACATATACAGATACTGGCCGGTGACCGGATCATACATGTACATATACAGATATTGGCCGCTGACCGGGTCATAAATGTACATATACAGATACTGGCCGGTGACCGGGTCATACATGTATATATACAGATACTGGCCAGTGACCGGATCATACATGTACATATACACATACTGGCCGGTGACCGGATCATACATGTACATATACAGATACTGGCCGGTGACCGGGTCATACATGTACATATATACATAATGGCCAGTGACCGGATCATACATATACATTTACACATAATGGCCAGTGACCGGATCATACATGTACATATACAGATAGTGGCCGGTGACCGGGTCATACATATACATTTACACATAATGGCCAGTGACCGGATCATACATGTACATATACACATACTGGCCGGTGACCGGGTCATACATGTACATATACAGATACTGGCCGGTGACCAGATCATACATGTACATATACAGATACTGGCCGCTGACCGTGTCATACATGTACATATACAGATACTGGCCGGTGATGGAATCATACATGTACATATACAGATACTGGCCGGTGACCGGGTCATACATGTACATATACAGATACTGGCCGGTGACCGGATCATACATGTACATATACACATACTGGCCGGTGACCGGGTCATACATGTACATATACAGATACTGGCCGGTGACCAGATCATACATGTACATATACAGATACTGGCCGCTGACCATGTCATACATGTACATATACAGATACTGGCCGGTGATGGAATCATACATGTACATATACAGATACTGGCCGGTGACCGGGTCATACATGTACATATACAGATACTGGCCGGTGACCGGATAATACATGTACATATACAGATACTGGCCGCTGACCGGGTCATACATGTACATATACAGATACTGGCCGGTGACCGGGTCATACATGTATATATACAGATACTGGCCAGTGACCGGATCATACATGTACATATACAGATACTGGCCGGTGACCAGGTCATACATGTACATATACAGATACTGGCCGGTGACCGGATAATACATGTACATATACAGATACTGGCCGCTGACCGGGTCATACATGTACATATACAGATACTGGCCGGTCACCGGGTCATACATGTATATATACAGATACTGGCCAGTGACCGGATCATACATGTACATATACAGATACTGGCCGGTGACCGGGTCATACATGTACATATACAGATACTGGCCGGTGATGGAATCATACATGTACATATACAGATACTGGTTGGTGACCGGATCATACATGTACATATACACATACTGGCCGGTGACCGGGTCATACATGTATATATACAGATACTGGCCAGTGACCGGATCATACATGTACATATACAGATACTGGCCGGTGACCAGGTCATACATGTATATATACAGATACTGGCCAGTGACCGGATCATTCATGTACATATACAGATACTGGCCGGTGATGGAATCATACATGTACATATACAGATACTGGCCGGTGATCGGGTCATACATGTACATATACAGATACTGGACCGGTGACCGGATCATACATGTACATATACAGATACTGGCCGGTGACCGGGTCATACATGTATATATACAGATACTGGCCAGTGACCGGTCATTCATGTACATATACAGATACTGGCCGGTGATGGAATCATACATGTACATATACAGATACTGGCCGGTGATCGGGTCATACATGTACATATACAGATACTGGCCGGTGACCGGATCATACATGTACATATACAGATACTGGCCAGTGACCGGATCATACACGTACATATACAGATACAGGCCGGTGACCGGGTTATACATGTACATATACAGATACTGGCCGGTGACCGGATCACACACGTACATATACAGATACTGGCCGGTGACCGGATTATACATGTACATATACACATACTGGCCGGTGACCGGATCACACACTTACATATACAGATACTGGCCGGTGACCGGGTTATACATGTACATATACACATACTGACCGGTGACCGGATCACACACGTACATATACAGATACTGGCCGGTGACCGGGTTATACATGTACATATACAGATACTGGCCGGTGACCGGATCATACATGTACATATACAGATACTGGCCGGTGACCGGGTTATACATGTACATATACAGATACTGGCCGGTGACCGGGTTATACATGTACATATACAGATACTGGCCGGTGACCAGATCACACACGTACATATACAGATACTGGCCGGTGACCGGATCATACATGTACATATACACATACTGGCCGGTGACCAGATCATACATGTACATATACAGATACTGGCTGGTGACCGGGTCATACATGTACATATACACATAATGGCCTGTGACCGGATCATACATGTACATATACAGATACTGGCCGGTGACCGGGTCATACATGTACATACAGTGCCTACAAGTAGTATTCAACCCCCTGCAGATTTAGCTGGTTGACACATGCGGAATTAACTTGGCATTGTGACATTTGTACTGTAGATCAGCCTGGAAGTGGGAAATGCACTGCAGCAAAAATTTTTGTTTTAATTTTTTTTTTTTTTTTAAAACGTTAAAAGTTAATTCAGAGTGTCATTTATTATTCAACCCCTCAAACCACAAGAATTCTGTTTGGTCCCCCTAAAGTATTAAGAAGTAGTTCAGGCACCAAGAATAATGAACTTCACATGTGTGGATTAATGATCTCTTTTGCCAGCCTTTTCTGACTATTTAAGACCCTCCCCAAACTTGTGAACAGCACTCATACATGGTCAACATGGGAAAGACAAAGGAGCATTTCAAGGCCATCAGAGACAAGATCGTGGAGGGTCACAAGGCTGGCAAGGGGTACAAAACCCTTTCCAAGGAGTTGGCCCTACCTGTCTCCACTGTTGGGAGCATCATCCGTAAGTGGAAGGCTTATGGAACTACTGTTAGACTTCCACGGCCTGGACAGCCTTTGAAAGTTTCCTCCCGTGCCGAGGCCAGGCTTGTCCGAAGAGTCAAGGCTAACCCAAGGACAACAAGGAAGGAGCTCCGGGAAGATCTCATGGCAGTGGGGACATTGGTTTCAGTCAATACCATAAGTAACGTACTCCACCGCAATGGTCTCCGTTCCAGACGAGCCCGTAAGGTACCTTTACTTTCAAAGCGTCATGTCAAGGCTCGTCTACATTTTGCTCATGATCATTTGGAGGACTCTGAGACAGACTGGTTCAAGGTTCTATGGTCTGATGAGACCAAGATCGAGATCTTTGGTGCCAACCACACACGTGATGTTTGGAGACTGGATGGCACTGCATACGACCCCAAGAATACCATCCCTACAGTCAAGCATGGTGGTGGCAGCATCATGCTGTGGGGCTGTTTCTCAGCCAAGGGGCCTGGCCATCTGGTCCGCATCCATGGGAGGATGGATAGCACGGCCTACCTGGAGATTTTGGCCAAGAACCTCCGCTCCTCCATCAAGGATCTTAAGATGGGTCGTAATTTCATCTTCCAACAAGACAACGACCCAAAGCACACAGCCAAGAAAACCAAGGCCTGGTTCAAGAGGGAAAAAGTCAAGGTGTTGGAGTGGCCTAGTCAGTCTCCTGACCTTAACCCAATTGAAAACTTGTGGAAGGAGCTCAAGATTAAAGTCCACATGAGACACCCAAAGAACCTAGATAACTTGGAGAAGATCTGCATGGAGGAGTGGGCCAAGATAACTCCACAGACCTGTGCCGGCCTGATCAGGTCTTATAAAAGACGATTATTAGCTGTAATTGCAAACAAGGGTTATTCCACGAAATATTAAACATAGGGGTTGTATAATAATTGACCCACACTTTTATGTTTAAAATTTATTAAAATTCAACTGAGCAACATAACTTTTTGTTTTGTAAGATTTATGCTTCTGTTAATAAATCCTACTCTCGTTTGCAGTTTGAAGGCTCTAACTTATTTGCATCTTATCAAACCAGCTAAATCTACAGGGGGTTGAATACTACTTGTAGGCACTGTATACAGATACTGGCCGGTGACCGGGTCATACATGTACATATACAGATACTGGCCGGTGACCAGATCATACATGTACATATACACATACTGGCCGGTGACCGGGTCATACATGTACATATACAGATACTGGCCTGTGACCGGATCATACATGTACATATACAGATACTGGCCGGTGACCGGGTCATACATGTACATATACAGATACTGTCCGCTGACCGGGTCATACATGTACTTATACACATACTGGCCAGTGACCGGATCATACATGTACATATACACATACTGGCCGGTGACCGGATCATAAATGTACATATACAGATACTGGACGGTGACCGGGTCATACATGTACATATATACATAATGGCCAGTGACTGGATCATACATGTACATATACACATAATGGCCAGTGACCGGATCATACATGTACATATACAGATACTGGCCGGTGACCGGGTCATACATGTACATATACAGATACTGGCCGGTGATGGAATCATACATGTACATATACAGATACTGGCAGGTGACCGGATCATACATGTACATATACAGATAGTGGCCGGTGACCGGGTCATACATATACATTTACACATAATGGCCAGTGACCGGATCATACATGTACATATACACATACTGGCCGGTGACCGGGTCATACATGTACATATACAGATACTGGCCGGTGACCAGATCATACATGTACATATACAGATACTGGCCGCTGACCGTGTCATACATGTACATATACAGATACTGGCCGGTGACCGGGTCATACATGTACATATACAGATACTGGCCGGTGATGGAATCATACATGTACATATACAGATACTGGCCGGTGACCGGGTCATACATGTACATATACAGATACTGGCCGGTGACCGGATAATACATGTACATATACAGATACTGGCCGCTGACCAGGTCATACATGTACATATACAGATACTGGCGGTGACCGGGTCATACATGTATATATACAGATACTGGCCAGTGACCGGATCATACATGTACATATACAGATACTGGCCGGTGACCAGGTCATACATGTACATATACAGATACTGGCCGGTGACCGGATAATACATGTACATATACAGATACTGGCCGCTGACCGGGTCATACATGTACATATACAGATACTGGCCGGTCACCGGGTCATACATGTATATATACAGATACTGGCCAGTGACCGGATCATACATGTACATATACAGATACTGGCCGGTGACCGGGTCATACATGTAATATACAGATACTGGCCAGTGACCGGATCATTCATGTACATATACAGATACTGGCCGGTGATGGAATCATACATGTACATATACAGATACTGGCCGGTGATCGGGTCATACATGTACATATACAGATACTGGCCGGTGACCGGATCATACATGTACATATACAGATACTGGCCAGTGACCGGATCATACACGTACATATACAGATACAGGCCGGTGACCGGGTTATACATGTACATATACAGATACTGGCCGGTGACCGGATCACACACGTACATATACAGATACTGGCCGGTGACCGGATTATACATGTACATATACACATACTGGCCGGTGACCGGATCACACACTTACATATACAGATACTGGCCGGTGACCGGGTTATACATGTACATATACACATACTGACCGGTGACCGGATCACACACGTACATATACAGATACTGGCCGGTGACCGGGTTATACATGTACATATACAGATACTGGCCGGTGACCGGATCATACATGTACATATACAGATACTGGCCGGTGACCGGTTATACATGTACATATACAGATACTGGCCGGTGACCGGTTATACATGTACATATACAGATACTGGCCGGTGACCAGATCACACACGTACATATACAGATACTGGCGGTGACCGGATATACATGTACATATACACATACTGGCTGGTGACCGGGTCATACATGTACATATACACATAATGGCCTGTGACCGGATCATACATGTACATATACAGATACTGGCCGGTGACCGGGTCATACATGTACATATACAGATACTGGCCGGTGACCGGGTCATACATGTACATATACAGATACTGGCCGGTGACCAGATCATACATGTACATATACACATACTGGCCGGTGACCGGGTCATACATGTACATATACAGATACTGGCCTGTGACCGGATCATACATGTACATATACAGATACTGGCCGGTGACCGGGTCATACATGTACATATACAGATACTGTCCGCTGACCGGGTCATACATGTACTTATACACATACTGGCCAGTGACCGGATCATACATGTACATATACACATACTGGCCGGTGACCGGATCATACATGTACATATACAGATACTGGACGGTGACCGGGTCATACATGTACATATATACATAATGGCCAGTGACCGGATCATACATGTACATATACACATAATGGCCAGTGACCGGATCATACATGTACATATACAGATACTGGCCGGTGACCGGGTCATACATGTACATATACAGATACTGGCCGGTGATGGAATCATACATGTACATATACAGATACTGGCAGGTGACCGGGTCATACATGTACATATACAGATACTGGCCGGTGACCAGATCATACATGTACATATACAGATACTGGCTGCTGACCGGTCATACATGTACATATACAGATACTATAAAAGAGGTGTGGACATCATAATGCATATAAATGTTAAATATATCCAACTATGTGGCAACTACTAATATGCATATTGTATGTGGACATATAACGACCAGCTGTACATGATACAGAAAAATGCCACAAGGAAACAGCCTCACGGTCACAAAAGAGGTATAAACTTTATTAATAACAACATATAACATAAAAAGAGCAATGGTAAGGGGAGGAGGATAATAGCAAATTGCAAACCTACACAATATCAGGGCCTGTGATCAATTGTGTTTTAAATAATGCTAGTAATAGAGGACAACTGTCCATACAATGCAAAACATGGGGAAAACAAGCCAGATGATTGCAATCAATAACATATCACATATATAGCCCCCACGATATATCCAAGGTAAGTACCGGGGCATGAGATAAAGGTATGTATAATGCTATCATACAAGCTGTCTAGGACTGCTAGATGGTAATCTGTAGGTGATATTGATATACAGCACACATGGATGACATGGTTACATGCAGCACTATGGAAAATAGTTACCCCAGCCAGCAGGCACACAAGATCATCAGGAACCCCGAACCCCGACGCGCGTTTCGGAGCCACGCAAAGGCTCCTTCCTCAGGGGGCGTCAGGGGAGACTAACAATCCATCACTATAAATGTGCAGCGTCCCGGATGTGACGTTTGCTCATTGAGCTACACAGCAGCCGGAGATAGACACCGCCCCGAACGTCACCACCCACAGCCGTGGAAACCACGCGATATGGGATTGGATGTCGGGGGAGGTCCATCGCCAGCAGCTGAAATGACATGCGCAGTAGCGCAAGGAGATGTGATCCACCATTTTTAATAAAGGCGAATTGCCCTAAATGAGCTCCAGATCGCAAACAACAAACTAGGTGCATAGTGAGGAACATGTGGGGCCCCACATATCCGCACAGCAACCAAGAGAGTGAGAGTCGACTGGAGTATATAACATACAATAAAGACAAGTGCATAAAATTAGGAGATAAATAACATAAAATGAATGACAAATACACACCACAAAGGAACAATACAGTAAATTATGTAAACAAAAATACAGAATAATACTCAAAAAACATCCGACATATACCTTGGGAGAATATGTTAATACAATATAGACTAATATAAACATATATCTGGCTATCAACCACTGCATAACATATTTAATAGGATATGGTGATGTAAAAGGACAACTACCATACATACATACAAAAAATTGCAAATTGATGGAAAGAAAAAAGGGAAATATATAAAGAAATAACGGAAGAATAAAAGAACAATATTATAACACCATGGATGGATGAATAGTCTCCTCTGACATAGAAGACTGTTGAAGAAGATGATGTCAGACATTCATATCCAAGAACTAAAAAAGAAAACTAAAAAAGAAAAAGTGTATTAATACAAAATAATTAAAACAATTAAAATATATGTGCAGGAGTGCAACCCCGCTATGGGAAGATTCACAGAAACGGGACAAGTGATAAGTTCTCATTCAATCCATCTGGATGAATGGTACGTAGGGTCCAGATCCATCTGGTTTCTAATTGGCCTAATCTTTTGGTTAAATTGCCTCCTCTGATATTCATACTAAGAGAGTCAATTCCACGAACCCTCAACATAGACGCATCACACTGATGATACTCTCTAAAATGACGTGGTATAGTTTTAAGGGTGGATGTGTCTCTACAAGAAGAGGCCGCCTGAATACCAAGGACGTGCTCCCTAACACGTACCTTCAGTTGTCTAGTTGTGAGGCCCACATAAATGAGATCACAAGGGCAGGTGGCATAGTATATGACAAACCTAGATGTGCAGGTGATACGTTGTTTAATGTCGTACACCCCACGGCTGTGGGTGGTGACGTTCGGGGCGGTGTCTATCTCCGGCTGCTGTGTAGCTCAATGAGCAAACGTCACATCCAGGACGCTGCACATTTATAGTGATGGATTGTTAGTCTCCCCTGACGCCCCCTGAGGAAGGAGCCTTTGCGTGGCTCCGAAACGCGCGTCGGGGTTCGGGGTTCCTGATGATCTTGTGTGCCTGCTGGCTGGGGTAACTATTTTCCATAGTGCTGCATGTAACCATGTCATCCATGTGTGCTGTATATCAATATCACCTACCGATTACCATCTAGCAGTCCTAGACAGCTTGTATGATAGCATTATACATACCTTTATCTCATGCCCCGGTACTTACCTTGGATATATCGTGGGGGCTATATATGTGATATGTTATTGATTGCAATCATCTGGCTTGTTTTCCCCATGTTTTGCATTGTATGGACAGTTGTCCTCTATTACTAGCATTATTTAAAACACAATTGATCACAGGCCCTGATATTGTGTAGGTTTGCAATTTGCTATTATCCTCCTCCCCTTACCATTGCTCTTTTTATGTTATATGTTGTTATTAATAAAGTTTATACCTCTTTTGTGACCGTGAGGCTGTTTCCTTGTGGCATTTTTTTTTATATACAGATACTGGCCGGTGACCGGGTCATACATGTATATATACAGATACTGGCCAGTGACCGGATCATACATGTACATATACAGATACTGGCCGGTGACCGGGTCATACATGTACATATAGAGATACTGGCCGGTGACCGGGTCATACATGTACATATAGAGATACTGGCCGGTGACCGGGTCATACATGTATATATACAGATACTGGCCAGTGACCGGATCATACATGTACATATACAGATACTGGCCAGTGACCGGGTCATACATGTACATATAGAGATACTGGCCAGTGACCGGATCATACATGTACATATACAGATACTGGCCGGTGATGGAATCATACATGTACATATACAGATACTGGCCGGTGACCGGATCATACATGTATATATACAGATACTGGCCAGTGACCGGATCATACATGTACATATACAGATTCTGGCCGGTGACCGGGTCATACATGTACATATAGAGATACTGGCCGGTGACCGGGTCATACATGTACATATAGAGATACTGGCCGGTGACCGGGTCATACATGTATATATACAGATACTGGCCAGTGACCGGATCATACATGTACATATACAGATACTGGCCAGTGACCGGGTCATACATGTACATATAGAGATACTGGCCGTGACCGGATCATACATGTACATATACAGATACTGGCCGGTGACCGGGTCATACATGTACATATACAGATACTGGCCAGTGACCGGATCATACATGTACATATACAGATACTGGCCGGTGACCGGGTCATACATGTACATATACAGATACTGGCCGGTGACGGATCTACATGTACATATACAGATACTGGCCGTGACCGGGTCATACATGTATATATACAGATACTGGCCGGTGACCGGATCATACATGTACATATACAGATACTGGCGTGACGGGTCATACATGTACATATACAGATACTGGCCGGTGACCGGATCATACATGTACATATACAGATACTGGCGCTGACCGGGTCATACATGTACATATACAGATACTGGCCGTGACCGATCATACATGTACATATACAGATACTGGCTGTGACCGGGTCATACATGTACATATACAGATACTGCTGGTGACCGGGTCTCATGTACATATACACATATGGCATGACGATCATACATGTATAACAGATACTGGCCGGTGACCGGATCATACATGTACATATACAGATACTGGCCGGTGACCGATCATACATGTTCATATACAGACACTGGCCAGTGACCGGATCATACATGTACATATACACATACTGGCCGGTGACCGGGTCATACATGTACATATACAGATACTGGCCGATAACCGGTCATACATGTACACATACTGGCCAGTCACTAGTCTGTTCGTCACTGTTCTGAGGTCACGTGATCACTGGTCTAGCGGTCATTGGTCACATGATCAATGGTCTGGCAGACACTAGTCATGTGATCACTGATCTGGCGGTCATTGGTCTGTTTGTCATTGTTCTGGTGGTCACTGGTCACTAGTCTAGCGGTCACTGGTCACATGATCACCAATGGTCTGGCGGTCAGTCGTCATGTGACCACTGGTCTGACGGTCATGTGATCTCTGGCCTGGGCACATTATTTGATAAATCTAATTGATAATTGTTGCCCTCAGAAGCCAATCACAGCTCAGCTCTCACCTGTCGCTCTGCACTGGTAGGAAGAGAGCTGCGCTGTGATTGGTCGCTCCGGAGAACAGGTCACCTCTCGCCCGTGGATGTATGTCTCGGTGTTGTGGCTGCGGTCATGTCTCTGGTAGTAATGATGCCTTTGGTTTCT
The DNA here is from genome assembly GCA_033576555.1 of Oophaga sylvatica. Classification (NCBI taxonomy): domain Eukaryota; kingdom Metazoa; phylum Chordata; class Amphibia; order Anura; family Dendrobatidae; genus Oophaga; species Oophaga sylvatica. Next base: position 46,515 of record JARQOD010004436.1, read on the forward strand.
GTTTCAGGCCGGCGCTGCACTGATGTCTGACGCTCCTGTGCCATCCAGGGACCATGGGTAATTCTGTCAGCCGGCCTGGCTGCCTGGGGCACAGGAAATCCCAGCAGAGCCTGAAGGAAGGTTGTTTGAAGGAGTCGATCCTCGACATTCAGAGTGTGAGGAACAACGTGGAGTACGGTGCCGCGTCCACCGTGGACAGGAAGAATGAGCTGTTGAGCGACAAGGAACTGAACGTCTCCACGACAACCGGCAAAACACAAACCAAAGAGCCGCTGCCAAAGCAGAACAACGCCGATGCCAATGTCCAGCAGGCCCACCGGGACACGCCCCGATCCACGCCCGACCATGGCAGCAACATATGGACGCTCCAGAGAGGCAGCATGCAGAGGGCCTCTGGAAGCAGCTGCTCATGGCAGCCGCTCGCCACCAGGGAGGTGACAGAAGTGACAGAGGTGACGGAGACCGTTGTCACCGAGATAGTGGAGGTGACGCAATATCCGACCGGAGACAAGAGCGGAGAACCTGTCATCACCAGGACCGTGAAAGTGCTGAAGGAGCGCGCCGGCGAGCTGGCCGAGGTCAATATGTAACCATAGCGACCGACCGCTCACATCAGTCTGCTGTAATAAAGCCATAATTGGAAAATCTCCAAAATGGTCATTATTCTATAGGGCCACAATGGTGTCCCGAGGTCCCAATTCCGACCCCATGGGTGGTGTGAACATGCCCAGAGCACTTAGTCTGTATGCCCACGGTGTCCCTCTGATGTGTGTGCCCACGGTGTCCCTCTGATGTGTGTGCCTACGGGGCCCCTCTGATGTATGTGCCTACGGGGCTCCTGATTTGTGTGTCCACAGGGCCCCTCTGATGTGTGTGTCCTTGGGGAACACTCTTATATTTGTGTCCACAGGGCCCCTCTCTTCTCTGTATGCTCATGGGACCCCTCTGCTTTATGTATGCCCCTCAGGCCCCTCTGTTCTCTGTACGCTCTTGGGGTCTCTCTCTTATTTGCAAATCCCAGGGACCTTCTTTCCCAATAAGCTCTATGGGCCCTTGTTCTATGTATAGCATTATAGAATCCTAGAATGTTAGAGTTGGAAGGGATCTCTAGGGTCATCATGTCCAACCCCCTGCTCAAAGCAGGATTCTCTAAATCATCCCAGACAGATGTCTGTCCAGCCTCTGTGTGAAGACTTCCATTGAAGGAGAACTCACCACCTCTCGTGGCCGCCTGTTCCACTCACTAATCGCCCTCACTGTCAAAAGTTTTTTCTAATCTCTAATCTGTGTCTCCTCCCATTCAGTTTCATCCCATTGCTTCTAGTCTTTCCTTGTGCAAATGAGAATAAAGATGATCCTTCTACAATGTGACAGCCCTTCAGATATTTGTAGACAGCTATTAAGTCTCCTCTTCAGTCTCCTTTTTTGCAGCTAAACATTCCCAAATCCTGTAACCGTTCCTCATAGGACATGGTTTGCAGACCGGTCACCATTCTGGTGGCTCTTCTCTGAACTTGCTCCAGTTTGTTGATGTCTTTTTGAATGTGGAGCCCAGAACTGGACACAGTATTCCAGATGAGGTCTGACCAAAGAAGAGTAGAGGGCAATAATGACCTCACGTGATCTAGACTGTATGCTTCTGTTATACATCCTAGAAATGTGTTTGCCTTTTTTTCTGCTGCATCACACTGTTGACTCATGTTCAGTCTGTGATCTATTAGTATACCCAAGTCTTTTTCACACGTGTTGTTGCTTAGTTCTATTCCTCCCATTCTGTAGGTGTAATTTTAGTTTTTCATGCCCAGATGTAGAATCTTGCATTTCTCCCTGTTAAATGCCATTCTATTAGTCGATGCCCATTTTTAAGCTTCTCTAGATCCTTCTGAATCCTCGCAGCTCTGCTAATACAGCTTTCTTCTCCCAGTAATGAGGCAGCACTGATGGTTCCTTCATAGGTCACAGCATAAAAGGCGCTGTGTGCGGAGCCTGTGGTGACCACAGTGGCCGCAGTCATGGACTCCTGTTACACTGTGTACAGGGGATGAGACACTTTATCATTTACTATTTAATATTTCACAATAAATGCAGAAATCTTGCGCTGATTTTCCGCTGCGTGGTTTTATGTGGAGTGCATTTGTTTTACAGTTATGGTAACGCTGCATGAGCTCTTCATGAAATTTTTCACTACGCAGTCGAAAATCTCCCATGTAACGGTATCTGGAGAAGTTCATGCCATGATACAAGGGGTTAATTTCCTGGACCTGTGTGACACTCAAACATCATACTCTGCTCCCCGCTGCACACGGGTCTAACCACGAGACAGGGCCGTAACATGTGATAAATGTGTTTCCAGGTACAGACGAGTCGTGAGGCCCAAACAGAACCTCAGTACCAAGTGGGGAAATGGGACGCCTACAGCAAGACGGTACATAGTGGACTGTGGTATAAACGTGTCATCCCGTGTGATATGTAGTGACATCACGTGGTATAGACGTGTCATCCCGTGTGATATGTAGTGTCATCCCGTGTTATAGACGTGTCATCCAGTGTGATATGTAGTAACATCACGTGGTATAGACATGTCATCCCGTGTGATATGTAGTGTCATCCCGTGTTATAGACGTGTCATCCCGTGTGATATGTAGTGTCATCACGTGTTATAGACATGTCATCCCGTGTGATATGTAGTGTCATCACGTGGTATAGACATGTCATCCCGTGTGATATGTAGTGTCATCCCGTGTTATAGACGTGTCATCCCGTGTGATATGTAGTGTCATCACGTGTTATAGACATGTCATCCCGTGTGATATGTGGTGTCATCACATGGTATAGACATGTCATCCCGTGTGATATGTAGTGTCATCACGTGGTATAGACATGTCATCCCGTGTGATATGTAGTGTCATCCCGTGTTATAGACGTGTCATCCCGTGTGATATGTAGTGTCATCACGTGTTATAGACATGTCATCCCGTGTGATATGTGGTGTCATCACATGGTATAGACATGTCATCCCGTGTGATATGTAGTGTCATCACGTGGTATAGACATGTCATCCCGTGTGATATGTAGTGTCATCCCGTGTTATAGACGTGTCATCCCGTGTGATATGTAGTGTCATCACGTGTTATAGACATGTCATCCCGTGTGATATGTGGTGTCATCACATGGTATAGACATGTCATCCCGTGTGATATGTAGTGTCATCACGTGGTATAGACGTGTCATCCCGTGTGATATGTAGTGTCATCACGTGGCATAGACGTGTCATCCCGTGTGATATGTAGTCACATGTGGTATAGACATGTCATCCCGTGTGATATGTAGTGACATGTGGTATAGACGTGTCATCCCGTGTGATATGTAGTGTCATCACGTGGTATAAACGTGTCATCACGTGTGATATGTAGTGACATCACGTGGTATAGACGTGTCATCCCGTGTGATATGTAGTGTCATCCCGTGTTATAGACGTGTCATCCAGTGTGATATGTAGTAACATCACGTGGTATAAACATGTCATCCCGTGTGATATGTAGTGTCATCCCGTGTTATAGACGTGTCATCCCGTGTGATATGTAGTGTCATCACGTGTTATAAGACATGTCATCCCGTGTGATATGTAGTGTCATCACGTGTTATAGACTGTCATCCCGTGTGATATGTGTGTCATCACTGGTATAGACATGTCATCCCGTGTGATATGTAGTGTCATCACGTGGTATAGACGTTCATCCCGTGTGATATGTAGTGTCATCACGTGGTATAGACGTGTCATCCCGTGTGATATGTAGTGACATGTGGTATAGACGTGTATATCTTGGGCTGTACTCATGACTGTTTATGCTGCAGGTTTCTCATCACGCTTTGGCTCTCCCAGAACCCCCTGAAAACCAGGAGACCGTCCTCAGCTGGGTGTCGGAAATGGAGGAACTGATGGAGGCTCAAAAGCCTCTGTCCTCTGAGGCAAAAGTGGTGAAGGCCCAGCTCCAGGAACAGAAGGTGAGATCTGGGGTCTGGCCTGTATTATCTGTGGATTATATTACACGTATGTCCTGTATTATCTGTGGATTATATTACACGTAGTCCTGTATTATCTGTGGATTATATTACACGTGTGTCCTGTATTATCTGTGGATTATATTACACGTGTGTCCTGTATTATCTGTGGATTATATTACACGTGTGTCCTGTATTATCTGTGGATTATATTACACGTGTGTCCTGTATTATCTGTGGATTATATTACACGTGTGTCCTGTATTATCTGTGGATTATATTACACGTGTGTCCTGTATTATCTGTGGATTATATTACACGTGTGTCCTGTATTATCTGTGGATTATATTACACGTGTGTCCTGTATTATCTGTGGATTATATTACACGTGTGTCCTGTATTATCTGTGGATTATATTACACGTGTGTCCTGTATTATCTGTGGATTATATTACACCCTGTGTCCTGTATTATCTGTGGATTATATTACACGTGTGTCCTGTATTCTCTGTGGATTATATTACACGTGTGTCCTGATTATCTGTGGATTTTATTACACGTGTGTCCTGTATTATCTGTGGATTTTATTACACGTGTGTCCTGTATTATCTGTGGATTATATTACACGTGTGTCCTGTATTATCTGTGGATTATATTACACGTGTGTCCTGTATTCTTGTGGATTATATTACACGTGTGTCCTGATTATCTGTGGATTATATTACACGTGTGTCCTTATTTCTGTGGATTATAATTACACGTGTGTCCTGTATTATCTGTGGATTATATTACACGTGTGTCCTATATTCTCTGTGGATTATATTACACGTGTGTCCTATATTCCTGTGGATTATATACACGTGTGTCCTGTATTATCTGTGGATTATATTACACGTGTGTCCTGTATTATCTGTGGATTATATACACGTGTGTCCTGTATTATCTGTGGATTATATTACACGTGTGTCCTGTATATCTGTGGATTATATTACACGTGTGTCCTGTATTACTCTGTGGATTATATTACACGTGTGTCCTGTATTATCTGTGGATTATATTACACGTGTGTCCTGTATTATCTGTGGATTTTATTACACGTGTGTCCTGTATTTCTGTGGATTATATTACACGTGTGTCCTGTATTTCTGTGGATTATATTACACGTGTGTCCTGTATTATCTGTGGATTATATTACACGTGTGTCCTGTATTATCTGTGGATTATATTACACGTGTGTCCTGTATTATCTGTGGATTATATTACACGTGTGTCCTGTATTATCTGTGGATTATATTACAGTGTGTCCTGTATTATCTGTGGATTATATTACACGTGTGTCCTGTATTATCTGTGGATTATATTACACGTGTGTCCTGTATTATCTGTGGATTGTATTACACGTGTGTCCTGTATTATCTGTGGATTATATTACACGTGTTTCCTGTATTTCTGTGGATTATATTACACTTGTGTCCTGTATTATCTGTGGATTATATTATACATGTGTCCTGTATTATCTGTGGATTATATTACACGTGTGTTCTGTGTGTATCTGTGGATTATATTACACGTTGTGTCCTGTATTATCTGTGGATTATATTACACGTGTTGTTCCTGTATTATCTGTGGATTATATTACACGTGTGTCCTATATTCTCTGTGGATTATATTACACTGTGTCCTGTATTATCTGTGGATTATATTACACGTGTGTCCTGTATTATCTGTGGATTATATTACACGTGTGTCCTGTTTATCTGTGGATTATATTACACGTGTGTCCTGTATTATCTGTGGATTATATTACACGTGTGTCCTGTATTATCTGTGGATTATATTACACGTGTGTCCTGTATTTCTGTGGATTGTAATATACGTGTCCTGTATTATCTGTGGATTGTATTACACTTGTGTCCTGTGTTCTCTGTGGATTATATTACACTGTGTCCTGTATTATCTGTGGATTATATTACACGTGTGTCCTGTATTATCTGTGGATTAGTAATACACGTGTCCTGTATTATCTGTGGATTGTATTAACACTTGTGTCCTGTGTTCTCTGTGGATTATATTACACGTGTGTCCTGTATTATCTGTGGATTATTTACACGTGTTCCTGTATTTCTGTGGATTATATTACACGTGTGTCCTGTATTTTGGATTATTACACGTGTGTCCTGTATTTTGTGGATTATTACACGTGTGTCCTGTATTATCGTGGATTATATTACACGTGTGTCTGTATTTCTGTGGATTATTACACGTGTTCCTGTATTGTCTGTGGTTATATTACAGTGTGCTGTATTATTGTTGGTATTATTATTTCCGTATTCTGTGTTTCCGTTTCTGTATACTGTGGATTATATTACACGTGTGTCCTGTATTATCTGTGGATTATATTACACGTGTTGTATTTCTGTGGTTATATACACTGTGTCCTGTATTATCTGTGGATTATATTACACGTGTGTCCTGTATTATCTGTGGATTATATTACACTGTGTCCTGTATTTCTGTGGATTAATTACACGTGTGTCCTGTATTATCTGGGATATTTACACGTGTTCCTGTATTATCTGTGGATTTATTACACGTGTCCTGTATTTGTGGATTATATTACACTGTGTCCTGTATTTCTGTGGATATATACTTCCGTTTTGTCTGTATTATTGTGTTTTACACTGTGATTTTTGAAGTTTCCTGTTATCTGTATTTCTTGATATTACCGGTCTGTATTCTGTGGATTATATTACACGTGTGTCCTGTATTATCTGTGGATTACATTGTTACTGTGGTTTAACTGTGTCGTATTTATTTATACGTGTCCTGTATATCTGTGGATTATATTACACGTGTTCCTGTATTATCTGTGGATATATTACACGGGTTTTATATCTGTTTATCTGTGTGATTGTATTAATCGTGTGTCCTGTATTATCTGTGGATATATTACACGTCGTATTCTGTGGATAATTACGTGTGGTTATTCGTGGTTATTACAGTGTGTTATTACTGGTTTATTCCTGTGCTTATTATCGTGGATTTATCACGTGGTTATTACTTGGTTATTACGTGTGTCCTGTATTCCTGTATTATGATTATTTACATGTGTGTCCTGTATTTTCGGTTGTATACACTTGTTTTGTTTATTACGTGGATTATTTACACGTGTGCCGTATTTCTGTGGATTTATTACAGTGTGTCCGTATTATCTGTGGATTGTATTACACGTGTGCTTATTACTGGGATTTATTACACTTGTACCTTATTCATCTGTGGATTGTATTACACGTGTTGTCCTGTATTATCTGTGGATTATTACACTGTGTCTGTATTATCTGTGGATTATATTACACGTGTGTCCTGTATTATCTGTGGATTATATTACACGTGTGTCCTGTATTATCTGTGGATTATATTACACTGTGTCCTGTATTATCTGTGGATTTATTACACGTGTGTCCTGTATTATCTTGTGGATTATATTACACGTGTGTCCTGTATTATCTGTGGATTATATTACACTGTGTCCTGTATTATCTGTGGATTATTTACATCGTGTGTCCTGTATTATCTGTGGATTATATACACGTGTGTCCTGATTTCTGTGGATTAATCCGTGTGTCCTGTATTATCTGTGGATTATATTACACGTGTGCTGTATTATGTGGATATATACTGTGTCCTGTATTTCTGTGATTAATTACACGTGTGTCCTGATTTCTGTGATATATTACACGTGTGTCTATTTCTGTGGATTATATTACACGTGTGTCTGTATTATCGTGATATATTACGTGTGTCCTGTATTATCTGTGGATTATATTACACGTGTGTCCTGTATTATCTGTGGATTATATTACACGTGTGTCCTGTATTATCTGTGGATTATATTACACGTGTGTCCTGTATTATCTGTGGATTATATTACACGTGTGTCCTGTATTATCTGTGGATTATATTACACGTGTGTCCTGTATTATCTGTGGATTATATTACACGTGTGTCCTGTATTATCTGTGGATTATATTACACGTGTGTCCTGTATTAATCTGTGGATTATATTACACGTGTCCTGTATTATCTGTGGATTATATTACACTTGTGTCCTGTATATCTGTGGATTATATTACACGTGTGTCCTGTATTATCTGTGGATTATATTACACGTGTGGTCCTGTATTATCTGTGGATTATATTACACGTGTGTCCTGTATTATCTGTGGATTATTACACTGTGTTTTATTTTGTGGATATTTACCTTTCCTTATTTTTTGGGTTATATTAATTGTTTTATTTCTGTGGATAATTACACTGTTTGTAATATTTTATTATATTAAAAATTTCCTTTTTTTTTTTTTATATACACTTTCCAAT
>JARQOD010004437.1:0-54883 GCA_033576555.1 Oophaga sylvatica
AGGGACCCATGCGGTGAAGCGGCAAAACTTCCAGCACTGGTAGCTCAGGTTACACTGAGCTTGACTGCAGGTTGGGAGGGGGGAAGGGAAGCGTGAGCCGCAGAGAAAAGGAGGGAGGGGTAACTTTGCCCTGTGCTTGCAAACGGTGGGGGTTGTAGTACTATGGGGAAAGTTCTGGAAACAGCACAAGAAATGAAGCTTGCAGTATCATCACACAAGGCAACTGTTAGGTGGTCGTAAATGGCTGCACATCCAGTTGGAAGAATGTATCAAGTGGGGTACCACAAGGCTCTGTTTTGGGCCCTGTATTGTTCAACATCTTTATCAATGATTTAGATGAAGGAATTGAGGGTAAACTGATCAAATTTGCTGATGACACAAAGCTAGGAGGGGTAGCTAATACTAGAGAAGAGAGAGAGAGGATTCAAAAAGATATAAATAAACTGGAGCAGTGGGCAGCAACTAACAGAATGGATTTTAACAGGGAAAAATGCAAAGTACTACATCTGGGCAATAAAAATGAAAAAAGCATATACAAAATGGGAGGAATAGAGCTAAGTAACAGCACATGTGAAAAAGACTTGGGTATACTAATTGATCACAGACTGAACATGAGTCAACAGTGTGATGCAGCAGCAAAAAAGGCAAATGCAATTCTAGGATGTATCAACAGAAGCATACAGTCTAGATCACGTGAGGTCATTATTGCCCTCTACTCCTCTTTGGTCAGACCTCATCTGGAATACTGTGTCCAGTTTTGGACACCACATTTTAAAAAAGACATCAACAAACTGGAGCAAGTTCAGAGAAGAGCCACCAGAATGGTGACCGGTCTGCAAACCATGTCCTATGAGGAACGGTTGCAGGATTTGGGAATGTTTAGCTTGCAAAAAATAAGACTGAGAGGAGACTTAATAGCTGTCTACAAATATCTCAAGGGCTGTCACATTGTAGAAGGATCATCTTTATTCTCATTTGCACAAGGAAAGACTAGAAGCAATGGGATGAAACTGAATGGGAGGAGACACAGATTAGATATTAGAAAAAACTTTTTGACAGGTGATCAATGAGTGGAAGAGGCTGCCACGAGAGGTGGTGAGTTCTCCTTCAATGGAAGTCTTCAAACAGAGGCTGGACAGACATCTGTCTGGGATGATTTAGAGAATCCTGCTTTGAGCAGGGGGTTGGACCAGATGGCCCAGGAGGTCCCTTCCAACTCTACTATTCTATGATTCTATGGGCTCCTGCACCTTCCTCACTAGTTTGGATGCTACCATGCGCCCTGGTTAATCCCTCTCCCCCACCCTCCCATGCCTGCCGCCTTGGTGCTGCCGACCGTCTGGATCTGCAGATGTTAGCCCTTCCGCATCCAACTCCTCCTCCTCTACTTCCTCCACCTCCTCTTGTCCCACCACCTGACTCCGAATTCTGTTTAACATGTGCTCCAGCATGTAAATCACCGGAATAGTCATGCTGATAATGGCATCGTCAGCACTAAACATGGCCATTTCAAAACTGTGCAGAAGGGTGCATAGGTCCCTGATCTGAGACCACTCCTCCAGCGTGATTTGCCCCACCTCATTGGCCCAGGCTATAATTCAGAACGTATTGCACCAGGGCTTGTCGGTGCTGCCACAGTCGCTGCAACATGTGCAGAGTTGAATTCCACCGTACTGGCACATCGCATTTTAGCCGGTGAAGTGGCAGGCCCAACGACTTCTGTAGAGATGTAAGTCGCTGAGCTGCGTGATGCGAACGGCGGAAGTGAGCACACAGCGACCATGCCCTCTGCAGAGGCCATGTAGTCCGGTATAGTGGGCTAAAAATTGCTGGACAACCAGGTTCAACACGTGAGCCATACATGGCACGTGTGTGACATTGCCCGGGTGAAGGGCCGCACCCAGGTTTGCGGCATTGTCGCACACGGCCTTCCCTGGTTGCAGGTCCAGTGGAGACAGCCATTCCTGAAACTGGTTCTCCAGAGCTGACCACAACTCCTCAGCTGTGTGACTCACATTTCCCAGACATTTCAACGTAAAAACCGCCTGTGCAGGATACCTTCTGCGCAGTTAGAAAGCCCGTGGCATGACCAGACAGGCTTTTGGTGCAGGTGGAGGACCGAGAGGAGGTTGAGGAGGCAGAAGCAGTGGAGGAACTTCGAGATAAAGAGGATTGACGCACAACTCGTGGGGACGGCAAGACTTGGACAGCAGCCCCTTGTCCTGCTGTCACCATAGTTACCCAGTGCCCAGTCAGCGACATGTAACGCCCCTGTCCATGCCTACTCGCAGGGCTGCCACTAGGAATTTTGGGGCCCCATACTGGCAAAACTTATGGGGCCCCCCTTGAGACTCCCCCCAGGCTCCACCCCCAGTTCCGCCTCCACCCTAGCTCCTCCTCCACCACGCGAACCTTCCAAAATGCCTCCGCCCTTTCTTGGAAAAACTCCACTTCTGCACCACGCCCTCACCAATGACACATTAACACCATATCACATGCATAGCCATCAGCTTTTGTTTTGACCAAAAGATTTTTTAAGCCTGCCACCACGACAAGGTAGACTCTATTGGCAGGTCCCTACTCTACTCTAACCTATTAAACATTTGGTAACTTTTTTTTTTTGGTATATTTTATTTTTCTTTTTTCAAGGGAATGTGTCACAAATTTTTTAAACTAATTTAAATCATATATTATATATATATATATATATACTGTATATATATATATGTATGTATATATATATATATATATATATATATATATATACAGTCAGGGCCAGAAATATTTGGACAGTGACACAATTTTCGCGAGTTGGGCTCTGCATGCCACCACATTGGATTTGAAATGAAACCTCTACAACAGAATTCAAGTGCAGATTGTAACGTTTAATTTGAAGGGTTGAACAAAAATATGTGTTAGAAAATGTAGGAATTGTACACATTTCTTTACAAACACTCCACATTTTAGGAGGTCAAAAGTAATTGGACAAATAAACATAACCCAAACAAAATATTTTTATTTTCAATATTTGTGGCGAATCCTTTGGTGGCAATCACTGCCTTAAGTCTGGAACCCATGGACATCACCAAACGCTGGGTTTCCTCCTTCTTAATGCTTTGCCAGGCCTTTACAGCCGCAGCCTTCAGGTCTTGCTTGTTTGTGGGTCTTTCCCTCTTAAGTCTGGATTTGAGCAAGTGAAATGCATGCTCAATTGGGTTAAGATCTGGTGATTGACTTGGCCATTGAAGAATGTTCCACTTTTTTGCACTCATGAACTCCTGTGTAGCTTTGACTGTATGCTTGGGGTCATTATCCATCTGTACTATGAAGCGCCGTCCAATCAAGTTTGCAGCATTTGGCTGAATCTGGGCTGAAAGTATATCCCGGTACACTTCAGAATTCATCCGGCTACTCTTGTCTGCTGTTATGTCATCAATAAACACAAGTGACCCAGTGCCATTGAAAGCCATGCATGCCCATGCCATCACGTTGCCTCCACCATGTTTTACAGAGGATGTGGTGTGCCTTGGATCATGTGCCGTTCCCTTTCTTCTCCAAACTTTTGGCTTCCCATCATTCTGGTACAGGTTCATCTTTGTCTCATCTGTCCATAGAATACTTTTCCAGAACTGAGCTGGCTTCTGGAGGTGTTTTTCAGCAAATTTAACTCTGGCCTGTCTATTTTTGGAATTGATGAATGGTTTGCATCTAGATGTGAACCCTTTGTATTTACTTTCATGGAGTCTTCTCTTTACTGTTGACTTAGAGACAGATACACCTACTTCACTGAGAGTGTTCTGGACTTCAGTTGATGTTGTGAACGGGTTCTTCTTCACCAAAGAAAGTATGCGGCGATCATCCACCACTGTTGTCTTCCATGGGCTCCCAGGTCTTTTTGGATTGATGAGTTCACCAGTGCTTTCTTTCTTTCTCAGGATGTACCAAATTGTAGATTTTGCCACTTCTAATGTTGTAGCAATTTCTTGGATGGGTTTTTTTCTGTTCTTGCAGCTTAAGGATGGCTTGTTTCACCTGCATGGAGAGCTCCTGTGACCGCATGTTTCCTTCACAGCAAAACCTTCCAAATGCAAACACCACACCTCAAATCAACTCCGGCCCTTTCATCTGCTTAATTGAGAATGACATAACAAAGGGATTGCCCACACCTGTCCATGAAATAGCCTTGGAGTCATTTGTCCAATTACTTTTGGTCCCTTTAAAAACAGGGTGGCACATGTTAAGGAGCTGAAACTCCTAAACCCTTCATCCAATTTTAATGTGGATACCCTCAAATGAAAGCTGAAAGTCTGGACTTCAACTGCATCTGAATTGTTTTGTTTAAAATTCATTGTGGTAATGTCTAGAACCAAAATTAGATAAATGTTGTATCTGTCCAAATATTTATGGACCTAACTGTATAATGTATTTCTGATTGCAGATTATTGTATTCTGTTTTCTGTACATTTATGGAAGCTGCACCTGTTTGGAGATATGGACATTGGACATATGCACATGTGTATATCTATCTTAAGACATTATAGGAGACGCTCTCGGGAGAGTTTTCTATACATGTTCTCATGTTTACTGACATGCATATGTAATTGTGCAGTAAGGGGAAGAGGTAATCATGACACTACCTATTTTGAATGGTGGATTGTGTTATCTGTGATTGTAATCTTGGTGGTTATGATGAGGAAACTGCTGAAATGGGATCTCTTATGGAAGTGTAAGGGCCCTGTTACACGCTTCAATGTTCCAGCGATCCAACCAACGATACGACGTGGATGGGATTGCTGGGACATCGTTAGCTGATCGCTGGTGAGCTGTCACATAGGCAGACTCACCAGCGATCAGGACCAGCGAGCACGCTGGTATCCAGGGTAAGCAGCGGGTAAGTAAGCGCCGCGTGGCGCTTAGTTACCCGCTGTTTACCCTGGATACCAGCTCCCAGCGTCTGCTGTACGGCGCTGGGAGCTCTCTGATCGTTGGTCTCCCGCTGTCACACGCAGCGATGTGTGCTGCCCAGTGGGAGACAAACGATAGATTTATGGCCCAGTACATTCTGCAACGATTAACGATCAGACGACTGATCGTTACTGCGTGTCACACGCAGCGATGTCGTTTCGACATCGCTTCAACGTCACCAAACCGGTGACGTTGCAACGATATAGTTCACGATATCGTAGCGTGTAACAGTGCCGCCCGCCTACTAGAAAAGCTGTGTTAATTATTTAATGATATAAGCGATAACATACTTTAAAGTAAGTTATTCCATAACGTTAAGCTATTATTAAAAGGATTGGACATTTTATGGTTATTGTTCACAAAAGTGTTTGAGGTAAGGCACTTACTAATATGGCCTTTCTTGAATTTTGCCACCAATTCTGAAGAATGGGAAACAGAAATATAGGCTATGCTGAATATCTGCATTAAGTGCTTTTTAATCTTCTCAAACACATTGGTTAACAAAAACAGAGTGGTCAATTCCCTTAGCATAAAAGGTTCGTAACACATTCCCACTAAACATTTTGCAAACTAAATCTATTATTAATAAGAGTCATTTAGTGAAATCCTTTGGTCAATAACGTAAAGTGCAAAATTAAAGTGCAAAACAAGAACAAAAACAAACAAACAAATATAACCAATAACTACAATGAAAATGAGGTCAGAAAAACAAGCTTAGAAACAAAGAATATTGCACACAATCTATGGAACTGAACCATAATAAATACGTATTTACAAAAACGTAAGAACAAACAATAGTGCACACTGTGCTAAGTACTGATCCCTGATATTAAAAAGGGACCTAATTTTAAGTATAAGTGCAACAAACGCTGTGCCAAGAACTGAGGCCTAATATTAAAGTGCCATTCCAATCTGGGGTACACATGTGCAAATCCCATAACTGAAACATTAGTGATATGCTAAATCTCTCTAATGTTTATGACATTGGGTCAGTAAACCCACAGCCAGGCAACGCCACTCATCCATAACAGAGGGGAACATATGTGGCAATAATAGACAAATGTAAAACTGTCTACGTTTACAAGTGTGGAACAGGCAGTCGTCTTACCTTCTGTTTCGCAAAATCAGATATCAGATCTTTAAAATTCAGGTGTCTGGCAAGCTCATGTTCAATTGATAGCAGGGCTAGGCTGTTCAATCGTTGTTCTGTCATTGTAGAACGCAGATAGTTCTTGACCAATGAGAGTTTGCTAAATGCTCTCTCTTCTTCTGCTACTGAAAGTGGTAGGGTGATGAAAATTCTGAGAGCAATACACACCTCTCCAAATATTCCTTGAAGCTCAAATTTGTACATGGCATTTAGCAAATCCAGTGGACCCATGTTGTCTATAAATGTAGCTTCGTAAACTTTCCTAAGATGTTGCAGCTCTGAGAGTAACGACGATGTTAAATCTTCAGGGTATGCAGATATTAATTCTTCAGTGGATGCCACCAGATTTTCTTCACTAATTGTTGTCATCTTAAGAATTGGAACAAACAACTTGCAGATATCTTCCATCGATCTGAAGCGCTGGTGAAGATCAGAAATTATAGTGTCCATTGCCACAAGAAAAACATTAACTTTGAAGTGCTCTTCAGGACTTACAGCTTCATGACGCTTTGATTTTCTTTGGCGCAATTGTTGAGCATTTAATAGGTCCTTCGGAATGCCCATGCAATCTGCAACCAAACTGGCTTCAGAAAGCAGGGTGGGCCACTTTTCTCTAAGTAATTTCATCTCTTCAGAGAGAGATTTAATGTTGGCAGCTCCAACTTCCAAGGACACAGCTCTAGATTGTAGTATTTTGTTCCTCTCCTCAAAACTGGTAAGAACTTTGACCCAAAATGTACCCAAAACCACTGCCCTGAAAAATGAAAAATAGTCAGAGAGACCTTCAGCTTCTGAATGCGCATCATTTGTAAGCTTTCCAGAAGAAATAACTTTATCAAGGGCCTTCAAAATACTTGGCAGATTTTGAGCAATGGGACGTACAGCCTCTATTCTTGAGTTCCACAGGGTGTCACTTAGACCATGCAAAGACCTTCCAACTACTTCAAGCAAGGTGTTCCATCTCTCAGGGCTGTTGCTAAACAGAATGTATAGCCGGTTTACGCTTCCAAAAAAAGTCTTCATTTCAGGGCAGCTTGCAGCAGCATGAACGCCCACGAGGTTTAAAGAATGGGCAGCACAAGGAGAAAAGAGAGCTCTTGGAAATTTCTCTAGAATTTTTGCCCTGACACATTTAATCCTACCAGACATGTTTGCCCCATTATCATATCCCTGACCTCTGCAGTCTTTAAGGTCAATGGCTTGCTCATGCAGTCTTGATATAATCATGTCTGCAATTTGTTCTCCCGTCTTCTGAAAAAAATCAAAAAATTCCAAAAACCTTTCTAGCACATGCCAAATTCCTGTTTGGGGGTCTTTTGATACATACCTTAAAACTACAGGTCCTTCTCAAAAAATTAGCATATAGTGCAAAATGTCATTATTTTCCATAATGTAATGATTACAATTAAACTTTCATATATTTTAGAATCATTACACACCAACTGAAATTTGTCAGGTCTTTTATTGTTTTAATACTGATGATTTTGGCATACAACTCCTGATAACCCAAAAAACCTGTCTCAAAAAATTAACATATTTCAACCGTCCAATAAAATAAAAGTGTTTTTTAAAAACAAACAAAAAAAAACATCAAATAATAAAGTTCAGTTATGCACTCAATACTTGGTCGGGAATCCTTTTGCAGAAATGACTGCTTCAATGCGGCGTGGCATGGAGGAAATCAGCCTGTGACACTGCTGAGGTGTTATGGAGGCCCAGGATGCTTCGATAGCGGCCTTAAGCTCATCCAGAGTGTTGGGTCTTGCGTCTCTCAACTTTCTCTTCACAATATCCCACAGATTCTCTATGGGGTTCAGGTCAGGAGAGTTGGCAGGCCAATTGAGCACAGTAATACCATGGTCAGTAAACCATTTACCAGTGGTTTTGGCACTGTGAGCAGGTGCCAGGTCGTGCTGAAAAATGAAATCTTCATCTCCATAAAGCATTTCAGCCGATGGAAGCATGAAGTGCTCCAAAATCTCCTGATAACTAGCTGCATTGACCCTGCCCTTGATGAAACACAGTGGACCAACACCAGCAGCTGACATGGCACCCCACACCATCACTGACTGTGGGTACTTGACACTGGACTTCAGGCATTTTGGCATTTCCTTCTCCCCAGTCTTCCTCCAGACTCTGGCACCTTGATTTCCGAATGACATGCAAAATTTGCTTTCATCAGAAAAAAGTACTTGGGACCACTTAGCAACAGTCCAGTGCTGCTTCTCTGTAGCCCAGGTCAGGCGCTTCTGCCGCTGTTTATGGTTCAAAAGTGGCTTTACCTGGGGAATGCGGCACCTGTAGCCCATTTCCTGCACACGCCTGTGCACGGTGGCTCTGGATGTTTCTACACCAGACTCAGTCCACTGCTTCCTCAGGTCCCCCAAGGTCTGGAATCGGTCCTTCTCCACAATCTTCCTCAGGGTCCGGTCACCTCTTTTCGTTGTACAGCGTTTTCTGCCACATTGTTTCCTTCCAACAGACTTCCCATTGAGGTGCCTTGATACAGCACTCTGGGAACAGCCTATTTGTTGAGAAATTTCTTTCTGGGTCTTACCCTCTTGCTTGATGGTGTCAATGATGGCCTTCTTGACATCAGTAAGGTCGCTAGTCTTACCCATGATGGGGGTTTTGAGTAATGAACCAGGCAGGGAGTTTTTAAAAGCCTCAGGAATCTTTTGCATGTGTTTAGAGTTAATTAGTTGATTCAGAAGATTAGGGTAATAAGTCGTTTAGAGAACCTTTTCTTGATATGCTAATTTTTTGAGACAGGTTTTTTGGGTTATCAGGAGTTGTATGCCAAAATCATCAGTATTAAAACAATAAAAGACCTGACAAATTTCAGTTGGTGTGTAATGAATCTAAAATATATGAAAGTTTAATTGTAATCATTACATTATGGAAAATAATGAAATTTTGCACTATATGCTAATTTTTTGAGAAGGACCTGTATAACATTCTGTTCAGTGTGTGAGACATCAGGAGTAGCATCAGTGCATCACAAATAACAGAAAAATAAATCGCCTCTTTCCTTTCTGAGAGTATGGCATCCAGGAAATGTTTTCCGCAAATATTTATGAATTCGTTTTGTGTTGCCCAAGATAGATAATGAGCTGGCATTTTTATTCCCTTTTCTTGACTAAGCTTTACCTTTTCTAGGTGCTCTTTTAGTACACTGTCATAACGTGACAATATTTCCAAGGTTCCAAGAAAATTGCCAACATGTAGGTCTCCAATTCTCTGCAATGTTCCTCTGAAAGCCAGGTTGCGTGAAGCTAAATGCAATGTCACATCCAAAAGTCTTTCTAGAAGAGCCACAAGCCTCTCCGCTTCCTTCGCTAAACTTCTTTGCATCTCGAAGTCAACACCATGGCCAATTATGGCCTTTTGGCGTGTTCTCCAACTCCAGTAATGCTTCCTGTGCAGTGCACTATGTTCATGCTCTGGTAGCTTGAGGTACAGACGATGCCATTTGGAAAGCGAAGGTGTGAGGAACTCCGCCGGCCGCCACACAGTAGCCCGGGTATCACAGCTTCTGATACCACCGCCGCTACCAAATGTGACGGACGATCCCTTTCCTCCCACGTCACCAATGGGACGTAACTCCACAGGTACAGCTCTCCGGCGCCCCCCTTTGTCTCTCAGGTCAGTAAGAGAACTGCACCTAGAGCAAATGGCCGCCGGGGAAGGTGTCCTGCTACCCACTGGGTATTCTAAGATTCGTGATCAGAGTAAAAGCATCAGCCCAAGATTAATTTTATGGTTTAATTTGCCTTAAGGGCGCACTAGATAATTACAGAAATACACAGTAAAGCTATACAACGTAATTACAATGGATTTGCAGTCAGAGTAAGAATACAACAATAATGTACAAGGTTTAAAGGTATCAGCTATAGATCAATATTACCGGGTTTTATGGTCATGAGGAGGCATGGAGCTCTGCGTTCCCCAGGTGAGAGTCTTCAGTTGCTGGACAGCCCCCAATGCATGTGCTGCAGCTCCATTTGGCAAGTCTGTCCCTGGTGCTTCTGTGTGTGAAAATGGAATGAGAGACCAGCCTCTTCTTGGCTACAGCTTTTGAACCTGCTAGGCCCTTCCCCATTTGCTTTGAAGCCCGCATTTTAACTGGCCTGCAATTCATATGAAGCAGGAAACAATGGCTTGAGCTTGAGCTAATTACCATACGACTGACCATCTTATTCAGACCCTGGCCTAAACCAATTAGCATGTAAAGGCCTATTGATTCATAGTGGACATCAAAAACCGGTCGTACTGGATATGCTAATAGGCCCTGCTGTAGCTAAAAGTCTGTGGCTGTGTGAACTGACAAAATGGAGGCTGGTACAGGCCCTATACAAAATGGCGACAACCTTTTCCTTACACCTCCCTGCTTTTGAGGGCGCTAGGGGGTATCACATTCCTGTGTTCCCCCGTGCGCCCTACCGCACCCTCTTTTTGGCTACGGTGGCAGATCCACGAGGATTTCTGACTCTCTGTCCTCTGAAAGATTGCACACTGATTGGGCATAAGCCTCCCGCTCATGGTGGGCCTTCATCATGTTCACATGGAAGGCCTTCCTCCTTCCACGGGCGTGGTCCAGGGTGACCAGGTAGGTAACGGCGTTGAGCTGCTCGTGCACGAGGTATGGACCCTCCCAGGCCGCCTGAAGCTTGTTTTTTGGTACGGGGACCAGTACCCACACCTTTTGACCCACCTGGTAGGTCCGCTCACAAGCATTCTGGTCAGCCTGAGCTTGGGCCATATTGTCATGCACCAGCCGTGTCAAGGCCATCATTCGGTCCCGGAAGCGCACGACATACTCAATGACCGACACTCCAGGGGTGGCTAAATCCCCTTCCCATGCTTCCTTCACCAGAGCAAGGGGCCCCCGTACACGTCGCCCGTACAGGAGCTCAAAGGGGGAGAACCCCGTTGAGGCCTGTGGAACCTCCCGGTAGGCAAACAGCAGGTGTGGGAGATACCGCTCCCAGTCTCTCCCGTGGGAGTCGACCAACATCTTCAGCATCTGCTTTAAGGTGCCATTGAACCGCTCACACAAGCCATTGGTCTGTGGGTGATACGGGCTGGCCACCAGATGTTGCACCTGTACCTGCTTACAGAGAGACTCCATCAGCTGCGACATGAACTGGGTCCCTCGGTCGGTGAGCATTTCCTTGGGAAACCCCACTCTGGAGAAAATCTCCAGTAAGGCAGTGGCCACTTTGTCGGCCCGAATGGACGACAAAGCTACCGCCTCCGGGTACCGGGTGGCATAGTCCACTACCGTTAGTATGAAGCATTTCCCGGAGCGGCTGGGAGTGGACAGAGGTCCAATGAGATCCACAGCCAACCTCGAGAAAGGCTCTTCGATGATGGGCAGAGTTACCAGTGGGGCTTTGGGGCGCGGCCCCGCCTTCCCCACCCTCTGACAGGTGTCACACGAACGGCAGTAGGCTATCACCTCGGTCCTCATTCCAGGCCAGTAGAAATGCTGAGCTAGCCTGGCCCTGGTTTTAGTGATCCCTAAGTGTCCGGCCATTGGAATCTCGTGTGCGATCCGCAACAATTCCGCCCTGAACGGATGGGGCACCACTAACTGTCGGTCCCTGGGCCACGCCTCCGGTGAACCCTGCTGGACCATTACCCGGTACAGCCGTCCCTGGTCCCAGACCACTCGCTCGCGGTCGGACTCCAGGGGAGGCTGTGCCGCCTGTTCCTTGAGAGTCTTCAGGCTAGGGTCAGCTTCCAACGCTGCCTGAAATCCCTGACTAGATATGGCAAGAATTGATGAAACTGCCATGTCCTCTGTCAGTTCCCCGGGATCTGTCTCCTGGCTACTGTCTGACTCGGCAGCCACTTGGTCGGAGAGGGGGAACCGTCGGACCTCCGCGAGACTCCTTGGGCTTCAGCGCTCCCACTCCTGGTAACAGCGGCCACGACCGCTGGGACCACGGGTAGCGCCCGCTTTCCCTCGTCCCCTGACCAAGTCGCCGGGTCAGGCAGACTTCCCTGACTTCCTGACATCCCGATGTGGGGAACTCCTGCCCTGGGGTCTTACCTGGTGGCTCCTCTCCCGGGACGCCCCCTCCCCCCATGGCCTGTTCCTCTTCCTGCAGGGCCCTAGACTCAGCAGGCTGGATTCACTTAGGGGCCCTACACTGCCCATAGCAGCCCCTCCCTCCACCTCTGAGCTCTCCCCTACAGCCTCCTCACCTGTCCTCACTGTGAGCCCTGTGTGTGTATTGTCAGTGCATGGCTTACCATCAGGTTTCACTCCCTCCTCCACTGTTGGAGGCACATTCAGTACATTAACATTAGCATTCACAGTAGAGTCATGACATTCTTGGGGAGCCGGACTTGGGGGTTCAGTGGCCACATACTGGGACACTAGCCGCCCCAAATCGGTCCCAAGCAACACATTTGCAGGAATATTCGGCGTTACTCCCACCTCCCGCATCCCCCTCCCGGCACCCCAATCCAAATACACCTTGGCAACGGGCAGCGCCGGTTCAACGCCTCCAATTCCGGAGACGGAAAGGGTTTTCCCAGGTACCAAGTCTTGAGGGGACACCACCTCAGGACGTACCAGGGTTCGTTCAGCGCCTGTGTCCCGCAGTCCCATGACCGCTGAGCGGCCGATGGTGACGGGTTGGTAATTGTCTAGGGACCTCCCACCACCCCCTCCCACACACAAAACAGTGGACGGTTTCTGGGACAGGGATGGGGCCTTCTGGCGCTGGGGACATGCAGCCTTAAAGTGTCCTGGCTGATTGCAATTATGGCAACGTCTGGGTTCTGTTCCTGGCCTGGAGAGGGCAGCAGGGGGGTACACCCCTTGCACTCTGGGGGCTGGATATGGGGCTGGGGCAGGATTGGGCTTACCCCCTCTCCAGGTGCTACTGGCAGGCTTCTTTGGCTCCGGCGCCCTGTTGTTGGCATACTCGTCTGCCAGGGCGGCTGTAGCAGAAGCCCCCTTTGGTTTCCGGTCACGGAGGAACTGCTGGAGGTCCTCTGGGCAGTTCCACAAGAATTGCTCCACGACAAACAGTTCCTGGACCTCCTGACGGGTAGTGAGCTCTAGACCCGAGGTCCAGTGCTCCGCAGCTCTCAACAGGGCCCGCATGTGGTCGGTCCAGGTGTCCTTTGAACGCCGCTGCAGGCTCCTGAACTTCTGCGGTACGACTCCGGGGTGAGGTTGTAGTGCTGGATCAGGGCCCGCTTGATGCTGTTGTAGTCCTGCTCCTCCCCGGCAGGTAAGTCCCCCAAAACTTCCAGGGACTTACCCCTCAAACGGGGGGTCAGGTACCTTGCCCACTGATCCGGGGCCAGATGATGTTGGAGGCATGTCCTCTCAAAAGCCAGCAAAAAGGAATCCAGGTCTCCATCCTTTTCAAGCAAGGGAAAGTCCTCCGCCCAGACCTTGGAAGCCCTTGTCTCCGGTGGGCTTGGTGCGTCCAGTGGGGGCCCGTGCTGAGCCATCTCCAGTCGGTGCCGGCGCTCCGCAGCTTCACGGCGTTCTGTATGCTCACGCTCCGCTGCTCTCTCTGCCCTCTCTGCCGCTGCTTGCTCCCTCTCTGCTGCTGCTTGCTCACGCTCTGCTGCTTTCTCTGCCGCCACCAGGAGTCTGTCATAGGCGGCGTCATTACCAGCCTCGAGCTGTGCTATAGCCGCTTGGAAGAGGGCCTCCGATCTGGACAGGCTGGGACGGGCAGGGGGTGGACAGTCCACTGTGAGACTGAGCACGGGGGTCGGGCTCCTTGGGGAGCCCTGGCTGAGCTCCCTCTCATCGGTATCGAACCCCTCATAGGCCACAGCATTGGCCTCCCCCTTTGCCCTACTCCTGGTGCCTTCCGCCATCTTGGGAACCTTTGGTTACTGAAACACAGCTGCAACCCTGACCTTGCACACAACTTGTTATATTTACACTCTGACCGTCTAGTGCTGGGCTGACCTTAAGACCCCAGCAGTGAAAGTACTGCTGGTAGTCTCTAGTGTCTGGGAGTAGGGGGTCCCACGCACACTATTACTCTGATCCCACCGCTGCCACCAATTTGTGAGGAACTAAGCCGGCCGCCACACGGTAGCCCGGGTATCACAGCTTCTGATACCACCGCCGCTACCAAATGTGACGGACGATCCCTTTCCTCCCACGTCACCAATGGGACGTAACTCCACAGGTACAGCTCTCTGGCGCCCCCCTTTGTCTCTCAGGTCAGTAAGAGAACTGCACCTAGAGCAAATGGCCGCCGGGGAAGGTGTCCTGCTACCCACTGGGTATTCTAAGATTCGTGATCAGAGTAAAAGCATCAGCCCAAGATTAATTTTATGGTTTAATTTGCCTTAAGGGCGCACTAGATAATTACAGAAATATACAGTAAAGCTATACAACGTAATTACAATGGATTTGCAGTCAGAGTAAGAATACAACAATAATGTACAAGGCTTAAAGGTATCAGCTATAGATCAATATTACCGGGCTTTATGGTCATGAGGAGGCATGGAGCTCTGCGTTCCCCAGGTGAGAGTCTTCAGTTGCTGGACAGCCCCCAATGCATGTGCTGTAGCTCCATTTGGCAAGTCTGTCCCTGGTGCTTCTGTGTGTGAAAATGGAATGAGAGACCAGCCTCTTCTTGGCTACAGCTTTTGAACCTGCTAGGCCCTTCCCCATTTGCTTTGAAGCCCGCATTTTAACTGGCCTGCAATTCATATGAAGCAGGAAACAATGGCTTGAGCTTGAGCTAATTACCATACGACTGACCATCTTATTCAGACCCTGGCCTAAACCAATTAGCATGTAAAGGCCTATTGATTCATAGTGGACATCAAAAACCGGTCGTACTGGATATGCTAATAGGCCCTGCTGTAGCTAAAAGTCTGTGGCTGTGTGAACTGACAAAATGGAGGCTGGTACAGGCCCTATACAAAATGGCGACAACCTTTTCCTTACAGAAGGATTAAAACCTTCTTTCCGGCAAAGGATGCTCACAGATTTGCCCCTCTGATCATCAGAAAATGCCATACATGTGACACAATACATTACCTTCCTAATTGGGCTCCATCTTAGCCAATCCCTTACAAATTTTTCTCGCCCATTAGATGACTTTGCATAGAGGAGAAATTCACTAAAGGAACGTTCATCAACATCCTTAGGCAAAGATTGTACCATCTGCTTCAATTCTTCTTCACTAGAAAGCCCCGAAAGAACAATTTTCTCCCGTTCCTTATCTTTGAGGACATCTGGCCACATTGCTGGGTCTTTCCAATCAATTTCTTCTTTTTCTTCTTCTTCTTGTAATGTTATCCGAGTGCACTCCTCTGTAGAAACAGACCCTGCACTCTGGCTGCAAGAAGGTTCTTCAGACACATGCTCTAAAATGGAACTTGAACATGAAGGCATTTCCTCTTCTTGAATCTGTATACAAACAGTGGAAGGAAGCATTTTGTGAGGACTGTGAGGAGGTGATGTGTTTCTGGACCGTGTTTCCGCAGATTCTTCTGTTTCCACACAAGTTGGCATAGTTGCAGCATCTTCTTGAATTACTGAAGAAAAGCTTGAAGAGGCAGCCACCTCACTGGATGACGCAGAATGCTCAAGCATTTGATGATAATCTTGCATCTGAGGGGGTTCACAAGCATCATCATCACCTCCCTTGGTGCTTTGTGGCTTTTTAAAGTACTGCGATAGATTGCTTTTCTTTTTAAGCCTTCCCTCCTCTTCATCACAATCCCTTTTCTCCTTTCGTTTTTGAGAGCCTGATTTATGTTTGTACATCTTTCTGGGTCTACATCCACAATTACTGCTTTCAAGGTGATTTGTAAACGAGGATAACCTAGATATACAAATGCCAAATCAGAATAAACTTGAAAATGGCAACACTATGTAGGAGAGAGAGCCCCTGCTGTGTGACCGGTCCAGAACCAAGGGGGCTGTCACTTAAGTTCCTAGGGGGAAGGTTCCCGGGGGAAGAAACTAATAGCCTAATAGTCATTTGCTCAGTTACCTTGTAAGGTTCTTTGTACATGTTCTTGAAACTCAGTTTTCCGTCAGCCATTTTGCTTTCTGTCTTGCTGCAGCTATCTTGCCCTCAGTCAATATGGAGTTTTCAGCTTTCATGTTCCCGCCCTGATTCTCTCCCTCTTGCTTCTTAAGCAGCCACAACTGAGCAATCAGTGCTTCAGAATCTAGCCTGCAGTGAACCTGTGACCTGACTCCTGGAAGCCTTGGACTATGTACTCCAGCTATTCCTACTGAGGAACTCTGAACACTTGTGGACTCTGGAACCCTGCTCTTTGAAAGATCCACGTTTGCATGGACTTACGGTAACAGAGAAGAAGATCCTGAACCTGTTGTGGAGAGTGATTGCTGAGCTTAAGTTACTCTGGCCTGCTGTGTCTCCTGCTTCTGTATCTGCAAACTGTGTGACTATTTTTGCCACTTGTATGAAGTAATACAAGACCTTCTATATCAAACCTGAGTCTCATGTATTTTCATCGCACCCAAGCACAAGACGCTATATGAACTGTACTACATACATTACAAGATTCTGAAGCCAAAACGTTAGTGTCTGCTGGGTCTGGGAAGGCTGTGTCTGCTGTAACTGTGGATATCAGACGTCCAGTTGTACTTTCTGTGATGACAGTGGTTGTGACTTCTCACAACCATTCCAGGTGAGCAATTCCCTTAAGGTTTTTTTTCTGCAGTGTTACCACAGGTAAACACTATTTTTTTTTCTCTTCCCTCTTTTGTGTCTGCTGTAACTGTGGATATCAGATGTCCGGTTGAACTTTCTGTGATGATAGTGGTTGTGACTTCTCACAACCATTCCAGGTGAGCAGTTCCCTTAATTTTTTTTTCTCTCTGCAGTGTTACCACAGGTAAACACTATTGTTTTTTTTTTTTTCTTTTCTCCTCTCCTTCCAGTACTCCTGTCTTAAAAGATCTGGAAAATGGAGGCCCGCATAAAGGAACTTTGCGGAGTGACTGATAATATCCTTGCAGATTTACAGACTATAAAAACCCGTTTTACAAACCTACAGGACCTCACTAATCACAATTTGCAAGTGTTTGGACAGACTGCCCAGGATTTGCGAGCCAGGATTGAGGTTCTAGAGGAGCGAGTCCAGGCTCCTGCCGTAGCCCCAAGTTCTGGGATTCCCAAGTTGCCCCCTTTTCGTTTTGGCGGTGAACGTGAAAAATTCAGGGGATTTAGTAACCAATGCAATCTGTTTTTTTTCTGCACATGCTTCACAATTTCCCACTGAACGATCTAAAGTGCTTACTATAATTATGTTACTTACCAACAAGGCTTTGATGTGGGCAAACCCTCTGATTGAGACTGAGGATGAATGTTTGGATCATCTTGATGCTTTCATTTCAGCCATGGGGCAGGTGTTTGATGACCCCAATCGAGCTGCAACAGCTGAAGCAGCCATGTTAACTTTGCGCCAAGGTAAGCACTCGGTAGCCGAATATGCCTTGGATTTCAGGAGATGGGCCCTTGATACCACCTGGGACAGTTCCGCCAAAAAATCTATTTTTCGAAAGGGGTTGTCTCCACTAATTAAGGATGAACTTGCTCGTGCCGACCCTCCCACTGCGTTAGGTGACTTTATTAACTACTGCATCCGTATTGATGCTCGCCTGACTGAACGCAGGCAAGAGAGATGGTTCGAAAGCAATCGCACTAACCTTTTCCTACCTTCCTCCCCAGCTAAGGAACCTTTGAGTAGGATCACACGGGAACCTGAACCTGAACCCATGCAGGTAGACTCTTTACAAAGACGGGTTAGTGATGCACGCAAGGAACATCGTTTTAAGGAAAATCTATGTTTCTATTGTGGTAAGTCAGGGCAACTTCATTATAAACTGCCCCAGCCGTTCTCGTAAGACTACTGCAGCACTCATTCACTGTGAGCGTTGCGAGAGGAGATCTGTCAGGTCCGAGCCTCAGGCTCCAGAGAGATCTGCAGCAACAGATCTTGATTTCTCGGACTTAAACTCCGTTACTTCTGAGGACGATGACTGTGTAAACGCTGCAATTTTTCATGTTTCCTCAGCGGTGTCCCAGCTGAGTTGTAGGAAAAACAATTCTCATTGCTTCCTTTCCATCAAACTCTGGGTTAACTCAGTCTGGGTGTCTAGCTCTGCTATGATCGACTCAGGGGCAAGTGGGAATTTTATGGATGTCTCCTTTGCTCTGAAACAGGGGATACGTTCAGTGAAGAAGGCTACTCCAGTACAGATGGAAACTGTGGATGGCTCCCTGCTGACCTCTGGACCAGTGGATCAGGAAACGGAGCCTTTGAGGGTCCTTATGGGTAAAGATCATCAAGAGAAACTGTCCTTTATGCTTATCTCTTCTCCCCACTTTCCCATTATTCTAGGGCTACCATGGCTGCAGGCTCAGAACCCTACCATTAACTGGGAGACCAAGGAATTACACTTTCCAGAGAAACAGATGAGTCCAGAAGTTTCAGCTTGCTCTGTTCCTAAAGGAACCATGTCAGTCCCTGAACTACCAGCTGTATACCAGGACTATGTGGATTTATGTGACAAGAAGAACGCTGACCAGCTTCCCCCTCACCGTCCATATGATTGTCCAATTGAATTATTGCCTGGAGCAGAGATACCTTTTGGTAAGATCTACCCCCTGGCGGGGCCTGAGCTAAAGGCTTTAAAGGATTACATAGACGAAAATCTAGCCAAGGGCTTCATACGCCCCTCTTCATCTCCTGCAGGTGCACCCATCTTCTTTGTGAAGAAAGATGGATCTCTGAGACCCTGCGTAGACTATAGGGAACTCAATAAGGTTACTATTAGAAACCGTTATCCATTGCCTTTAATCCCTGAGTTATTGGAGAGAGTGCGGCATGCCAAAATTTTCTCTAAATTGGATCTCCGTGGGGCCTATAACTTGGTCCGTATTAGACCTGGGGATGAATGGAAGACTGCATTCAGGTCACGCTATGGACACTTTGAATATCTAGTTATGCCTTTTGGTCTGAGTACCGCCCCAGCCACTTTCCAACACTTGGTGAATGACATCTTCAGGGATCTCCTAGATACATTCGTGGTGATTTATTTGGATGATATTCTAATTTTTTCTAACTCCACAGAGGAACATCATGGACATGTGAGAATGGTCTTGGAACGTCTAAGACAAAACCATCTTTACATCAAACTTGAAAAGTGTGAATTCCATAGGACCGAAATTCAATTTCTGGGGTATGTACTGTCTACACAAGGAATTAGTATGGATGGAAGTAAGACCCAAGCCATCAAGGATTGGCCAAGTCCTAGAAATGTGAAGGAGGTGCAGCGCTTCATCGGTTTGCCAATTTCTATAGACGTTTCATTAGGAATTTCTCTGAGGTAGTGTCACCTATCACCCAACTTACCCGGAAAGAGTCTAGGTTCTCCTGGACTCCCCAAGCCCAGGAAGCATTTTCTCGTCTAAAAGATAAATTTACCACCGCACCTATCTTGGTACATCCCAACCCCGAACTTGCCTTCATAATAGAGGTGGATGCTTCAGATTGTGCCGTTGGAGCTATACTCTCTCAGAGAACAGGTGAGAAGAATGTCTTGCATCCCTGTGCCTTCTTTTCCCAGCAGTTGTCTTCGGCTGAGAGGAACTACGATGTGGGCAATAGAGAGTTGTTGGCCATTATTGCCGCCTTCAAAGAATGGAGACACCTTCTTCAGGGAGCTGCACAGCAAATAGTCGTCCTGACAGACCATCGTAACCTTGAATTTATCAGGTCGGCTAAGTGCCTGACTCCTCGCCAGGCTCGCTGGAATCTTTTCTTAAACCAATTTAATTTTGTCATTTCTTATAGACCAGGATCGCGCAATGGAAAGGCTGATGCACTCTCTAGGATTCATTCAGCAGAGACCCGTCCACTTGCTCCTCCTAAGACTATTCTTCCTGACTCTAGATTCCTGGAGTGATTCATAATCAAGACCTACTTAAGGACATCAAGGAAGCATACCATGCGGATTCCTTGTTGGCACAACCCCCAAGGGACGTAAGTCTTGTCTTTAAGAATGGTGTGTGGATTCTGGGACAACGTCTGTATATTCCTGAAACAGTCAGATTGAGAGTATTGCAACTCATTCACGATTCCAAGATAGCTGGGCATAGAGGAATTCTAAAGACACAGGAATTTCTTTCTCGTTTCTTTTGGTGGCCCACTTGCAGGAAGGATGTTTTAAACTATGTCACTTCATGTGAAGTCTGTGCAAGATGCAAAACACCTCGCTCCTCACCAACTGGTCTGTTACAACCTCTTCCCACCCCGTCCCGCCCGTGGGGATCCATTTCTATGGACTTCATTGTGGAGTTACCAACCTCTCAAGGGAAAAACACCATTCTAGTGGTGGTTGATCGTTTAACAAAGGCAACTCATTTTATTCCTTGTGTCGGCTTACCCACTGCAAAACAGACATCAGATTTGATGATTAAAGATGTGTTTCGCTTACATGGAGTACCGGATGAGGTTATTTCGGATCGAGGGGTGCAATTCACTTCAAGGTTTTGGCAAAATTTCTGTGCAGCATTGGACATTAAAGTAAACCTTTCTTCTGCTTTTCATCCCCAGACTAATGGACAGACCGAACGAACCAATCAAACTCTGGAGCAGTATCTCCGCTGCTTTATCTGCCACCTACAGGATGATTGGGTGGATCTACTTCCATTGGCTGAGTTCTCTTATAACAACTCTCAGAGCGCCTCCACTAAGCAGTCTCCTTTTTACTCCAATCTAGGTTATCATCCTAACATTCTTCCACGATTTCCCATAGAAACGCCTTTACCAGCAGTGGCCGAAAGAATCACGTCTTTACAGAAGAATATGGATCTTCTAAAGGAGAATCTGGAATTGGCTCAGGAAAGGTACAAGAAAGCAGCAGATAAATTTCGTAAACCTGCACCAGCTTTCAAGGTAGGAGACCTGGTCTGGCTGTCAACCAGAAATCTTAAGTTAAGGATTCCATCGTCTAAGTTGGGACATAAGTACATTGGACCCTATAAAATCAGTAAAATTATAAGTGCCGTTGCTTGTCGTCTTCAACTGCCTAGAACTATGAGAATCCACCCTGTCTTTCATGTATCCCTACTAAAGGCTGCAACACCCAATACGTTTCCTGGACGTTCTTCTCCTTGCCCTGACCCAGTGCTAGTCGATGGTCAGGAAGAATTTGTGGTGGAAAGAATTCTAGATTCCAGGTTATACAGAAATCAGTTACAATATTTGATTAAATGGCAGGGCTACCCAGTGGAGGACAACTCATGGGAACCAGTCAATAACGTTAATGCTCCTCGTTTGCTCCGCCAGTTTCATCAGAGGTACCCAGACAAGCCTGGTCTGAGGCCATCCGGAGGTTGTCCCTAAGGGGGAGTAATGTAAGGTTCTTTGTACATGTTCTTGAAACTCAGTTTTCCGTCAGCCATTTTGCTTTCTGTCTTGCTGCAGCTATCTTGCCGTCAGTCAATATGGAGTTTTCAGCTTTCATGTTCCCGCCCTGATTCTCTCCCTCTTGCTTCTTAAGCAGCCACAACTGAGCAATCAGTGCTTCAGAATCTAGCCTGCAGTGAACCTGTGACCTGACTCCTGGAAGCCTTGGACTATGTACTCCTGCTATTCCTACTGAGGAACTCTGAACACTTGTGGACTCTGGAACCCTGCTCTTTGAAAGATCCACGTTTGCATGGACTTACGGTAACAGAGAAGAAGATCCTGAACCTGTTGTGGAGAGTGATTGCTGAGCTTAAGTTACTCTGGCCTGCTGTGTCTCCTGCTTCTGTATCTGCAAACTGTGTGACTATTTTTGCCACTTGTATGAAGTAATACAAGACCTTCTATATCAAACCTGTGTCTCATGTATTTTCATCGCACCCAAGCACAAGACGCTATATGAACTGTACTACATACATTACATACCTGTGTATTGCTGTATACTTTCCTGCGAGGTGAATTACTGTCCGCTTACCAGTTACCCCTATAACCCTTATATAAAGGTTCAGGTTAAGATTGCTCCGTCTCCGACTCGTCACTGCATCCCACGTACCTGCCAATACCACAACTACATCATCATACTCTCACGGGGATGTCACCTAATATTTAAACAGTCTAAAACAGACACTTTCATTTTTGTCACTATTGACTCAATGGTGACAAGAACAAGTGGAGGTGCTGCTGCTTAACTCCGCTATGCAGTGCAGTCATTTTGACAGGGTAAAATAAATAGTGTGGACCATTTTTTTCGCCTGTCAAAATAACGAGTCTCCTAGATCAGGGTTCCCCAACTCCAGTCCTCAAGGTCCACCAACAGGTCATGTTTCCAGGATTTCCTTTGTATTACACAGGTGATGCAATTATCACCTCGGCAATACTAAGGAAATTCTGGAAACATGACCTGTAGGTGGGCCTCCTTGAGGACTGGAGTTGGGGAACACTGCCCTAGATTGCTGCCCTGGTTCCAGGAGCGGGATTCCTGGAACCAGCAAAGGCCTGTGGACAGAAGTAAGTGGGAAGCACCACATACACAGCAGAACAAGGGATACGGTCTAATAGTCATATGACACGGAGAGGTTAAATGTTCAAGTAATTAATCTCTATTGGAAATAAATAATTCCCTTTCTTGATATCACAAAACAAGTGACTTCCATACATATCACAGAATTCTCTATACCAAGAGCAATAATACGACATACAAGGAACAAATACTACCACATCATGACCAGACCACATATTACCATCACAGTGTCCAAATAATACCACATACAAGGAATACATTCCACCAATTCATGAAGAGATCATATATTACCACCACATAATACCACATTAAAGGGAGAAATATCACTAAACCTTGACCAGGTCACATTCCAACACATAGTGGTCAAAAAATACCACATACAAGGGACAAATACCATCACACCATGACTACACACTACATAGATAAATACTGTAACACCATGACCAGATCTAATCTATGATAACATCATCGAAGCTCTCATATTTTTGCATTGAGAGCTTATTACTAGAGATGAACAAATTTTTTAAGGTCCACACTTATTCGTTAAGCTACAACGCTTACCGAATAAGCTACAGTGGTAACCCGGTACATGGAGCACGCTGGCTGATGGGCACCGCAGCTGCATGTGTCACAGTACATGCATGGAGAGCTCAACACAGGCTCTCCATACATGTGCTGCAACTAACAAAGCCGTGACACATGCAGCTGTGGCACCAAACAACTGATCACCGGGAGCGCTCCAGATATCCGGGTTACCGCTGCAGCTCAATCGGTAAGCACTACAGCTTGCAGAATAAGCAGGGACCCGAAGATATTCACTCAACTCTACTTAAGAGATAGCTTCTGATTTCCAGCCAGTCAGGAGCTGCGCTTACAAGATGGCCCCGAAATACCAGTGGTGCTGAAATTTGATGAATATGTCGGACGGTATGAGAGGGAACTTAAAAGTCAGCATAGAGTGACTGTTCATAAAAAATTCCCTCTACTCTGTTTCACAGCGGGGCCAATCCTTTAAATTCACCTTGCCACCTGCTTGTTTTCCCTCTATGTCCATCCCTTCTCCTTCAATAGACAGCTCTGGCTTCATATCATACAACAGAGAAGGTTGGAGACAGCGGAAAACCAAGCAGGTGGGAAGATGTATTTCAATGATTGTCCACTGTGAAGCATGAAGCACCTGGACTTAAGGGTATGCCACACTAAGCGAGATCGCTAATGAGTCACCATTTATGACGCAGTAGCGATATCGTTAGCGACTTAGCTGTGTGTGACATGTAGCGGCGATGTGGCCCCTGCTGCAATGTCGTTGATTGCTTATGAACGTTCTGAGCCGTTTTTTGGTCGTTGGTGTCCCACTGGTGAGCCTGAATCGCTGAGTGTGACACCCTTTATGAACGACTTCACCAGCGTCGCAGGTGGGACTAGGTTTTCCCAACGACCGCAGAGGTCGTTATACAGATCGCTGATGAGATGTGTTTGGAATCACAGATCGCTGATGAGTTGTGTTTGGAATCACAGATCGCTGATGAGTTGTGTTTGGAATCACAGATCGCTGATGAGTTGTGTTTGGAATCACAGATCGCTGATGAGTTGTGTTGGAATCACAGATCGCTGATGAGTTGTGTTTGGAATCTAACAGCTAAGTCGCCAATCGAGATCGCTACTGCGTCATAATGGTGACCCAGTAGCGATCTCGTTAGCGATCTCGCTTAGTGTGGCATACCCTTTAGTTGAACAGTCATGTTTTGCTGACAGTCCTTTAAAAGTAGGGGTCTCAAGCTGCATTCCTCGAGGGCCGCAAACCATGCGTGTTTTCAAGATTTCCATAGCATTGCACTAGGTGCTGGATTCATTATCTGTGCAGGTGATTAAATTATCACCTGTGCAATACAAGGAAATCCTGAAAACATGTTTGCGGCCCTTGAGGAATGCAGTTTGAGACTTAAAGGAACACTCCAGTGATGAAAAAAAAAAAACAAGCATAGAGACGCCGGATCTAAACAGGTGCAGCTCCACAGACACGCAGTGTCTCTCTGCAGCTCACCAGACATGCAGACTAGAGGAACCGTTGGTGAATATCGGTCTGCACTTGGACCGCGGTGCATGGACCGGCCGCGGGTCTCCTGATGTGAACTCGGCAGCCTCGCAGCATGTATGAGGATGCTGGTCAGGAGATTGGCGCCCTGTCCAGGCACTGCTGTGCGGGCGCAGACCGATTATTTCCCCCTTTCAAAAATTACACTGCCTAATAAAAGATTTTTCACAATCAGATATACTCCCATCAATAATTCCCCAACCCCATTCCAAGCCCCAAACAAAACTTAGGTCAGCGGCGACGCAGCCGTGAGATGACCGTCGCCAGCCTGTCATCTCCCGGCTGCTCGCAGCGTAAGTAGCCCGACCGGAACGGAAATCCCGCGTCGGTGATTGGTCGCGTCTGGCCAAACGCGACCAATCAGCGACAGGCGCAGTCCGGCCACAACCAATCAGCGAGCGCGGGATTTCCGTTACAGACAGAATTAGACGATTATATAGTAGATTGCTATTGGGGAGTGGAAGGGGGAAGGAATAATTTTACAATCATTCCTTACCCCACCCCCCCTTTCACTCCTCAATAGCAATGTATAACTACAATCACGTACTGAAATAGTCGACAAACTAATACATGGACTTGTTATTTACTCACCCAGACGCTGTTGCCACCGCGCCCACCACCCAGTCAAGAAGAATTTAATGGTCGTCTCAGCCTGCCCACCACTGCCGCCTCAGCCTGCCCACCAAATAAATGGAAAGTTTATATTACAGCATATATAATCACTGAGTATACGTTACAAAAAATTATCTTTATTCGTATTTATTAAAAACCTATAAATTATAGAACATAAATACACCTCAAAACGTAACTAAGTGATTATGTAAAAGAACTAAAATAAATAAAATAGGAGTCTCACCCCATTTATTTATTTTACTCACTTTTATAGCAGTAATCTTTCCAAAACAGTTTAGGGTATGTTCCCACAGTCACTAAATGCTACGGTAAAGTAGACCTCTTAAGGAACTTATTTAGATGTGTGGTGAGCACTTTGAACACCTAAATGCTTGACAGAAGTTTATAATGTAGAGCCGTAAAAATTTTAAAAAATTTTTTTCACAAAAAATATGTTTTCACCCCCAATTTTTTATTTTCACAAGTGTAACAGGAGAAACTGGACCCCAAAAGTTATTGTGCAATTTGTCCACAGTATGCCGATACCCCAATATGTGGGGGGAACCACTGTTTGAGTGCATGGCAGAGCTTGCAAAGGAAGGAGCACTGTTTGACTTTTTCAACGCAGAATTGACTGGAATTGAGATCAGACGCCATGTCACGTTTGGAGAGCCCCTGATGTGCCTAAACAGTGGAAACCCCCAATTCTAACTCCAACACACCCCTTACCCTAACTATAGCTCCAACCCTAATGGTAAAAAGGAAATAAATACATTTTTTTATTTTATTATTTTTCCCTAACTAAGCGGGTGATAAAGGGGGGTTTGATTTACTATTTATAGCGGGTTTTTATGATTGGCAGCTGTCACACGCTAAAATACGCTTTTAACCCCTTACTGCCATCGGACGTACTATCCCGTCCATGGTACCTGGGCCCGTATGACCGGGGACGGGATAGTACGTCATAGGCGATCAGCTGCGCTCCTGAGGGGAGCGCAGCTAATCGCCGCCGGGTGTCAGCTGATTATCACAGCTGACACCCATGACTGTGTGTCAGGAGCGGTCACGGACCGCTCCCGGCACATTAACCCCTAGCACACCGCGATCAAACATGATCGCGGTGTACTGGGGGCACAGGGGAGGATCGCGCAGGGTGGGGGCTCCCTGCGCGCCCCCCTGAGACCCTCAGAGCAGCGCGATGTGATCGCGCTGTTCTGAGGGCTTCCTCCCTCCCAGGACCCGGATCCAAGATGGCGCCGGGGTCCTGGAGGGAGGCGGCTACCTCAGTGCCTGCCGAGAGCAGGCACTGAGAAGCCTGCATCTATGCCTGTGCGATCGCTGGTGTAACAGAGTGCTGTGCACACTGCCACACCAGCGATCTGATAAAATACTGTGATGTCCCACCCTGGGACAAAGTAAAAAAGTTAAAAAAGTAAAAATAAACATGTGTAAAAAAAAAATCCAAAATAAATAAAAAAAAAAAAAAATATTCCCAATAAATTCACTTCTTCCTGTAAATAAAAAAAAAAAAACAATAAAAGTACACATATTTGGTATCGCCGCGTCCGTAACGACCCCCCTATAAAATTGTCCCACTAGTTAACCCCTTTAGTGAACCCCTTAAAAAAAAAAAAAAAAAACGAAGCAAAAAATCAATGCTTTATCATCATACCGCCGAACAAAAAGTGGAATAACACGCGATCAAAAAGACCGATATAAAAATACATGGTACCGCTGAAAACGTCATCTTGTCCCGCAAAAAACGAGCCATCATAAAGCATCATCAGCGAAAAAATAAAAAAGTTATAGCTCGCAGAATAAAGCGATGCAAAAATAATTATTTTTTATATAAAATTGTTTTTATTCTATAAAAGCGCCAAAACATGAAAAAATGATATAAATGAGGTATCGCCATAATCGTACTGACCCGAAGAATAAAACTGCTTTATCAATTTTACCACACGCGGAACGGTATAAACGCCTCCCCCAAAAGAAATTCATGAATTGCTGATTTTTGTTCATTCTAACCTCCCAAAAATCGAAATAAAAAGCGATCAAAAAACGTCACGTGCTCGAAAATAGTACCAATAAAAACGTCAACTCGTCCCGCAAAAAATAAGACCTCACATGACTCTGTGGGCCAAAATATGCAAAAATTATAGCTCTCAAAATGTGATGATGCAAAAACTATTTTTGCAATAAAAAGCGTCTTTTAGCGTGACAGCTGCCAATCATAAAAACCCGCTATAAATAGTAAATCAAACCCCCTTTATCACCCCCTTAGTAAGGGAAAAATAATAAAATTAAAAAAAAGTATTTATTTCCATTTTCCCATTAGGGTTAGGGTTAGGGTTGCGGCTAAAGTTAGGGTTAGGGTTGGCGCTAAAGTTAGGATTAGGGTTAGGGTTGGGATTAGGGGTGTGTTAGGGTTAGGTTTGTGGTTAGGGTTGGGACTAGGGTTAGGGGTGTGTTGGGGTTAGAGTTGGAGTTAGAATTGGGGGGTTTCCGCTGTTTAGGCACATCAGGGGCTCTCCAAATGTGACATGGCGTCTGATCTCAATTCCAGCCAATTCTGCGTTGAAAAAGTCAAACGGTGCTCCTTCACTTCTCAGCTCTGCCATGCGTCCAAACAGTAGTTTATCCCCACATATGGGGTATCAGCGTACTCTGGACCCCAAGAGTTATTGTGCAATTTGTCCTATTTCTTCTGCTACCCTTGGGAAAATAAAAAACTGGGGGCGAAAATATCATTTTTGTACAAAAAAAATATTTTTTTGTTTTTATGGCTGTACATTATAAACTTCTGTGAAGCACTTGGGGCTTCATAGCGCTCACCACACATCTAGATAAGTTCCTTGTGGGGTCTATTTTCCAAAATGGGGTCACTTGTTGGGGATTTCCACTGTTTAGGCGCATCAGGGGCTCTCCAAATGCGACATGACGCCCCCAGACCATTCCATCAAAGTCTGCAATCCAAAACGTCACTACTTCCCTTCCGAGCCCCAACGTGTACCCATACAGTAGTTTTCTCCCACATATTGGATATCAGCGTACTCAGGACAAATTGGACAACATCTTTTGGGGTCCAATTTCTCCTGTTACCCTTGTAAAAATAAAATATTGGGGCAAAAAAATCATTTTTGCAAAAAAAAAAAGGATTTTTTATTTTTACGGCTGTGCGTTATAAACTTCTGTGAAGCACTTCGGGGTTCAAAGTGCTCACCACACATCTAGACAAGTTCCTTGTGGGGTCTATTTTCCAAAATGGGGTCACTTGTGGGGGTTTCCACTGTTTAGGCGCATCAGGGGCTCTCCAAATGCGACATGACGCCCCCAGACCATTCCATCAAAGTCTGCAATCCAAAACGTCACTACTTCCCTTCCGAGCCCTGACGTGCGCCCATACAGTAGTTTTCTCCCACATATTGGGTATCAGCGTACTCAGGACAAATTGGACAACAACTTTTGGGG
The DNA here is from genome assembly GCA_033576555.1 of Oophaga sylvatica. Taxonomy (NCBI): domain Eukaryota; kingdom Metazoa; phylum Chordata; class Amphibia; order Anura; family Dendrobatidae; genus Oophaga; species Oophaga sylvatica. Next base: position 28,831 of record JARQOD010004437.1, read on the forward strand.
TCCAATTTCTCCTGTTACCCTTGTGAAAATAAAATATTGGGGGCAAAAAAAATCATTTTTGTAAAAAAAGGAAATTAGACCTACCGGTAATTCTATTTCCAGGTAGTCCCTCAGGACAGCACAATGGAGGGCGTCCTCCCTTGACCTATAGCGGACAGGATCACAGAGAGGTTAAAAGGCCCCACCCACCTCCACCCTCCAGTGTTTTTTCAAAGTACCACCGAAGGATGGCAGGAAATGGTCTAAACGCGCCCTTACAAACGCGTATGTAAGAAACCATTGAACAACTTCTTCTTTATCTCTAGCCTTGGCAACTCGATGGACCATCCACCAAAGATTGATCCCTTGCAATCCTAAAGAGAAACATAAGGGAGGGAATTAAGGGTGCTGTCCTGAGGGACTACCTGGAAATAGAATTACCGGTAGGTCTAATTTCCTTTTCCCCTTACGTCCCTCAGGACAGCACAATGGAGAATACCAAAGAAACATCCCAGGGTGGGAACAGAAGCTCAAGGACCAAAGTCCCAGGTAAGAACCAGGCTAGATATAAAAATGATCTGAAAGATCAAAAAGAAATATAGATATCTAAAGAAATTCGTAAAGATAATCACAGTAGTGAGTGTCCGATATGTTTATAATGGCCAATTCCAGTATGAATGTGGTAAACCAGATATGCCGCAGAGACGGAGAGTGAACACAGCCGTTGTACCCCAATACCATTAATGAACCGCAGAAATTACAGTTATTGTGATAGATATAGACACCGCAGCCACAGAATAGCCTTAAAAATCTTATTGCCCAGCAAAAATATTGTGATAGTTACAATCACCACACGATGAGGACTGTACAGACCAGTAATCGGCTGGATGTGCTTAACAACACGGGACTGTTCCTTCATTGGTCCTCCTGGGCTCAGATTAAACCTTGGTTAGAGACCGGCTTACCATACTACGAGGAGACCTGCAGGACAGAGACCCTGGACTGCTGAAAGATCAAGCCAAATAACAGTTAGTACATGGAAAATGGCAGAGCATTGGGATGTATGTACCCTACTCATTCTGGAGATCATGTCTACTCCGAAACCTTAGAGGTCTCAACCCCAGTAAGGGTTGGATATTATTGTAACTAAGGAAATACTCCATCTGGCAGGTAATATCTCCTGCTAGTACCAACATTGGGCTTCTCAGTAGGAGTGTTGAAAGGAAGATATGGATCACCACTCTTGCTTTACTGATGTTAGACACGGGGAGTCTGGACTCTGGAAACGATGACAGTAAGCGGTGGGGGGGGGATGTTGGTAAAAATCCTTTGACACAGGATATTTGACTGTCTCTATATGAGTTATTAGCTACGACATTATATATACAGTATGTGCCAAATTATTTATATATTATATCGTAAAAGGCAATTTTCTTAGAGATGTTTATACACCCCGACTGCCCTGGTGGGAGGAACCATATTCTAAAACTAGAGGGAAGTAGTTTCCTTCCTCTCGAGATGGAGATTTTTTACTGTGAGTCAGAAGGACTATGAGGCCTTAACTGTCAGAGTCCTGGATACAGATTCTTTTACATTAGGAGCCCTGACTGCTGTACAAGCAGTGGGTATGGGATCTTCTGCCACATGACAGTGCCGCCGATTTGCCATAAAGTACAAAGGCAATAATGCCGACCCTGGTAAACGTAATACAACGGATTTAGGGGTCAAGAATCTGTTTACCGGGTGTTGATCAAAGACACTAGTCCGACTGCCATATGTGGAGACGGGAAAGTTTCCTCCTCACTTCATGAGATTTCCTCTTTCAGCACGTATATTCCACTTACAGGTTTGACCCCAAAAAAACGTCTGCTCCCTTTAAAACCAACAAAGGAAAAACTTGCCTTTAATCCCAAGGCAGAAACTCACTTGAGATTCTTTCCAATCCTAAAAAGCTAAGTTACTAGGGCCAATTAAAAGGCATAGCTGAAAAACCCCGGCAAGCCTATTTTGCAAAGAATGAAGCAACCGAAAGCTGGCCCCTGGGTTCAAAAAATATAAGATCTAAACCAAGGGTTGGCCCGAGACAAATGTAAGTGGGGGCCGACCAACAACTTGCGGCCACGCAATAAGGCACCAGTCAAAGGTCTAAACCAAAGGCACAAACCCACAATGCCATGTACTATAAAAACCTGAGGTAATAAAACCCACGAATGACACTCTCGACCAAAGCTTATGAGGCAATATCAAGAAGCACTATGACAATATTATTAACAAGGGGCATCAATTCCCATGGGTGAAACATGAAAGGGGCCACAAAACAAAGCCACAGACAGTCCACAGCAAAACAAAAATTCCCAAGGACAGGGTGAAAACCGAAGGAGAAACCCCAGTCCCCGGGGGACCCACAAACCCTATGCATATAATGCACAAAGACCTTTTATGCAAAAATATGCTTTTAAAAGGAAACCCAGCCACTTGATGCAGTATAATTCACAACAACCTAGGGATGCAAAACGTGCAGAAGACACTAGGAGTAAAATAAATGCAATTAAAAGTAGAAAACAACTATAACATATATGTACTATGATGAAATAAAAGCAATGAATGCAGAAAGACACTATGAGGCATAGACACTATGATGCCCTTGATGCAAAAGACACTATGATTAATATATGCAATAAATGCAGAAAGCCCAACCCCATGCAGAAGGATGGACCTTGATGCACCTGATGCATAAGGCACAAAAAAAAAAACCATGAGGCAATCTGCTGCCAAGGCACTATGAAAAAACCCAAGATGCACCCTGTTGCAAAAAGTTATATGCATAGAAGTACTAGGTAGAACTAGTAATATAATGCAAGAGGCACTATGAAGTACTTAAATGCCCAAAGGCACCAAAATGTAAATGACGCAAAAGAGACCAATAAAAAAGTGATGTACAGAGGTACTCAATTTGATGCAAGAAACATATGTTTCAATGTGATTACAGAGACACCCCAATATGAAGTCTAGAGGAACATGAGCAATACATGCCCAAAGCACTCAAAAAGGAGGGCATAGGAAACAATGATGAATCTGAAAAAAAGAGTAATTTAACACAAAAGGCACTATGAAGCATTCTAAAACAATATGGTGCAAAAGAGGCAATCAATTGAGCATAGAAGCACTAGGGATCCCCGTACCCCCGCAAAAGAGCACTCAATAAAACTTTGAGACAACATATAAATGATTAATATTTTCCCAAAGGCACAAAGAAGCACACAAATGGACAGAGGCATTCAATAAAGCATTGGGGAACAATAAAAAAAAGATATAAAAGTAACATGCCCAAAAAAGGCACAAATAAAAGCGATGAGTTCGCCCCTCTAAGCAATAGAGCCAGAGGCACTCAATATGATCCCCCAAGGCACTCAAAGATGAAAAAGAGGCACTCAATATGATAAAAGAGGCACTATAAGCATACAATGCGCAAAAGGCACTCAAAATGATGAATAAGGCACTATGAAGCAGACAAGCAAAAGGGGCCTAAATTTATGATGAATAAGGCACTATGATTATACAATGCCCCAGGGGCACCTAATAAGATTGCATTGGGGAACAATGATGCAAAAAGAATATATGAACATGCCCACAAAACCCTAAAGCCTATGATTTTTCGCATTCTGATGCAATTGATGCACAGCGGCCCCCAATATGATGCACAGAGGGCACCAATATGAAATAAGGCACTTGAGGCATAAAATGCACAGAGGCCCCAAAAATTTAAAAGATTAGGAAAAAAGATAAAAATAAAATAAATGTAACTTGACACAAAGGCACTAGAAGCCCCTTATATTCACCCCCTAAGCAATCCTGATGCACAAAGGCACCAATTAAATCACAAGGCAACCCAAAATAAGGAAATAGAAGCACAATGCGGGCAGTACAACGCAATCCCCATGCAAAGGTTTGCCAAACAAGAGACCCGGGTCCCAGTTTAGAGCCAAGAGAGCAAACTCCCAGAGTTTCCAAATAAATCTCAAGCCTAATAGTAGTTCTCATTTGTCATTGAACCCCCACCCGAAGGGCAATTAAGGGCCCCACACTGGAGGGCTTTTAAAGGAACGATGTGCTGCAATTTAAAACCTTGGGCCCCCCCTAGGATGGATAGTTAAGTTGTAACAACTGAATCAAATCAGGGGATTTAGCCTGGACAAATGGCCTTATTAACTTGAGGTCCAAGGCCGACTGCATACATTTTAAAACACACCCAGCAAAAGGCTCTATCTTCCCTTCGGCACAACGGCAGAGACCAGCATCATCCCGAGGCCTGGCCATCAACACATTCCATATCACTCACCTGTTTCTGGCTCCATACCTGCAAAAAAACAGGGGAGCTTTGGAACCCCCGAGAGCCCAGTATGGAGGGAAAGCGGCGTCCCACCAGGAATGCTGCATTACGCCATGATTTCCTCTCTTGTGGGCCCCAGAGATCCAGGAAACCCCGTCTGTTTTGCTGTCTCGTTCTGCCCCTCCAGTTCAACCATGGAACGCACCTGGCCTCTGCTCCGCCCCTGACGTCACCAGAACGCCATGGCAAACCCACACCCTTCCTATCTTGTGCTGGAATGCCGCCAGTGTCAGAGCCAGAGCCTCCACTAAGGAGGAAGGGCTCTACCCAACTTCATTCCCCCACGGTCTTTGGCGAGGTACCCCCCAAGGAGATTTCACCCCTTCTACTTGACAGGGGGAAGGTTGGGGATCCAGCAAAAAGACCCCCCGGGCCCCTTGTAAAATTTTCCACCTTCTCCCCTTCGCTCCACCCGGGAAAACCCTCTCATACAACCTCCCCTGTGGGACAGGAAAAACACGGGGGGTGGGGTGGGTGGGGGCCTTTTTAAAACCCCCCGTGACCTTTTGTCCCGCTATGGTTCAAGGGAGGACCCCTCCTTTGGGGGGGTCCTGAGGACTTAAGGGGAAAAAAAGGTTTTTTTTTTTTAAAAAAACGGCTGACTTAGAAACTTTTTTTGGAAGCATTTGGGGGGGTTCAAAGTGCAAAACCCATTTTCTAAAAAATTCCTTGGGGGTCTATTTCCAAAAAATGGGGTCACTTGGGGGGTTTCCACTGTATAGGTGCCCCCAGGGGCTCTCCAAATGGATTTTCCCGCCCCCAGACCTTTTCCCCCAACAAAGTCGCAACCAAAAAAGGGTCTTTTACCCCCCTTTTCCGAGCCCTGACTCCCCCCAAACAGTTTTTTTTCCCCCACTTTTTTGGAAAATCAGTTTTACCCCAGGCAAATTGGGAAAAACAATTTTTGGGTTCCCAATTTCTTCTGTTACCCTTGTAAAAAAAAAATATTGGGGAAAAAAATCTTTTTTAAAAAAAAAAAAAAAATTTTTTTATTTTACCTGTATTTTAAAAAAATTTTTAGTGAAACCCCGGGGGGGTTTAAAAAAGTTCCACCACATTTTCTAGAAAATTTTCCTTTTGAGGGGTCTATTTTCCCAAAGGGGCGAAAATTGGGGGGTTTCCCTTTTTTAAGGCAATCAGGACTCCCAAAAACACACATGGCGCCACCAATTTTCTGCGGTTGAAAAAGTAAAAACGGCCCCTTTCCCCCCTTCCAAACTCTCCATGCACCCAAACAGGGTTTACCCCCACAATGGGGTAGGGGCCACTGGGGACAAATTCACAATAACTTTTGGAGTTTTTTTAAAACCCTTTTGGAAAAAAAAAAATTTGGGGGGAAAAAAAATTTTTTTTTGGGGAAAAAAAAATGTTTTAAAAATTTTACCGGCTCTATTTTATAAACTTGTGTGAAGCATTGGGGGGTTCAAATTGCCCCAAAAAAACAAAAAAATTTCCCTTTTGGGGGGTCAGTTTCCCAAATGGGTCTTTGGGGGGGGTTTTCCCCCATTTTTTAGGAAAAAAATTTGGGGGGCTCTCCAAAGAAAAAAGGCACCAAACCCCTTTTTTCCACCCTTTTTTGGTTGGAAAAAGTAAAAGGGGTGCCCTTTTTCCTTTCCGAGCTCGGGCCGGGGGCCCCAAAGGGGGGTTCCACCCCCCATATGGGGTTTCAGCGTCCCGGGGCCCAAATTTGGGGAAAAAAAACTTATGGGTTTTCCAAAATTTCCCCTTTTTTCCCCTGAAAAAAAAAAAAATTATTAAATAAAAGATAATTTTTGGGGGAAAAAAATAGGATTTTTTTTTTTTAAAAGCCCGGGTTTTTTAAACTAGTGGAAGCCTTGGGGGGTCAAAGTGCTCACCAAAGATCTAGAAAATTCCTTGGGGGGAAAAATTTTCCAAAAAGGGGGCATTTTTTGGGGGGGGTTTCCCCCCTGTTTAGGTTTTTCTGGGGAAAATCCCCAAAGGGGAAAAAAACCCCCCCATCAAGGGGGGCATTCCAAAACGTTATTTTTTCCTTTCCCCCAACCCTTTCCTGAAAACCCCAAAAATTTTCCCCCCCCCAAAATTGGGGTATCACGTACCAGGAAAATTGGGGAAAAAACTTTTTGGGGGCCAATTTCCGGGGAAAAAATTTAAAATTTGGGACTAAAAAATCATTTTTTTGAAAATTTTTTTTTTTTTTTTTTTTTCCCCCACCCGGGGTTTTTAAAAAACTTTGTAAAAAAACTTGGGATTAAAAAATGCCACAACAAAATCTAAAAGTACCTTAAAAGGGGCTATTTTTCCCCAAAAAGGGTCACTTGGGGGTTTTTCCAAAATTTTTAAAGGGGGCATCAGGGGGTCCCAAAAAACCAAAAGGGGGTTTTCCCAAACTCAATTCCGGGGCCAATTTTTTGTTTAAAAAAATAAAGGGGGCTCCTTCCCTTACAGCTCTCCCCCGGGGCCCAAACAGTTTTTTCCCCCAAAATATTTGGGGTTTTTTGGGGGTACTCATAAAATTTTTCTTTTAAAACCTTTTTTTTTTTTCCCCTTTTCCCCCTTTTTAAAAACCCCTTTTGAAAATAAAAAAAAATTTTTTAAAAGATCATTTTTTGGCTAAAAATTTTAAAAATTCTTTTTTTCCTTCCACTTTTTCTTTATTTTTCCCTTTAAGCCCTTTAAATTTTAAAATTTAAACTTTTAAATTGGTTTTTGGGAAATACCTTGGGGGGGCATTTTTTTAAAAGGGGGCACTTTTGGGGATTTTTTTGCCATATAAACCCCCCAAAAATGACTTAAAAAAGAGAGGTGGTTTCCCCTTTAAAAAAAAAGGCTTTGAAAAATTTTTTTTTTAAAAATGAGAAATCGCTGGTCAATTTTAAAAAACCCAAAAAAATTCCTAAAAAAAAAAAAATTTTTTGGTTTCCCCCCAAAATTGGTGTGTTTAGAATTTTTTAATGTGGGAAATTTTTATTTCCTTAAACTATTTTAGGGGGCCCAAAATTTCCCCTCTTTTAAAATAAAAACCAAAAGTTTGAAAATTTTAAATTCCCAAAATTTTAAAAAATTTTCCCCGCCATATTTGTTTTTTTTTTTTTCAAAAAAAACGCAATTAAAATCAAAAAATTTTTTACTTTTTAACGTGAAGTACTTTATTTCACGAGAAAAACAATCTCAGAACGCGAAGACCTTGAAGCGTTCCAGAGTTTTAACCTCATAAAGAAAAAAGGGGGGTCAAAATTTAAAAAAAATTGGGGGCCCTTTTCATTAACTGCAAAAACCTTTTTCCCTTGGGGGGGGGGGTTTTAATAGTAAAAAAAATTTTAAGCATCACCCACATTTTGAGAGCTAAATTTTTTTCCTTTTTTTGGCTCAAAACCCCATTAGGTCTTTTTTTTGCGGAATGGTTTGACGTTTTTTTTCTACCTTTGTTTGGGGGGAAAAGGGGAGGGGGTCGCTTTTTTTCCAATTTTTTTGGGAAGAAAAATAAAAAAAAACAAAAAAGAAAAAATTTCTTTTTTGGGGGGGGAGGGGGGGCATTATACCGTCCCGGGGGGAAAAAAATTTTTTAAACAGTTTTTTTTTTTTTTGGGGTTAAAAGTATTTTAACAGCGATCCCAAAAATTTTATTTTTTTTTATGTTTTTGGGGCTTTTTATACTAAAAAAATTTTATTTTAAAAAAAAAATAATTATTTTTGCATCGCTTTTCTCAGCCTTTTTTTTTGGCGGGAAAAAGATGTTTTTTACAGTGGTACCAACGTTTTTTTATATCCACTTATTGATTTTGTTTTTCCCCCCTTCTTTTCCGGCGGTATGATAAAGCTTTGTTTTTTTGGGGCCTTTTTTTTAAAGGGGTGTTCAAAAAAGGTTAACTGGGGGAAATTTTCTAGGGGTTGGGTCTTGGGGGGGAGGGGGCCCGTGTCCAAAAATTTTTTGTACTTTTTTTTTAAAAGGTTTTTTTTTTTAAAAAAAATTTTTTTAATGATGGAATAAAATTTTTTTTTATAAAAAATTTAAATTATTTATTTTTTTAAAAACTTCTTTTTTTTACCCTGTGTCCTGCCCCCCCTGGACGCACACGCTGCTCTTTTTCCACCCTTTTCCTCTTGGAGCAAGCGAGAAAATGCGTCCACGGGGTAGGAGCGGCGGCGGCGGGCCCCCGGCCCCCGGGAGTGCAGGCAAAAGGCGACAGCAGGGGGAAAATTTTGTCCCGGGGGGGGCCCGGCCCCGCAGGGGGAGGGGGCCGGGGGGCCCCCGCTGGCCGGTGCAGGGGCCGGGGGCCCGCTGAGGCTGTGTGCTGGGGCCGGGGGGCCCTGCGGGCCCCTGTGGTGGTGGCCGGGCCCTGGGCTGGGCCGGCTGGGGGCCGGCCCCCCCGGGCCCCGGGGGGCCAGGGGTGGGGGCCGGCCCCCGCGGGGGCCGTGGCTGGGGCCGGGGGCCCCCCCTGCGGCCCTGCGGGGGGGGGGGCCGGGGGCCCCGCTGGGCCCCCTTTTCCTTGGGGGCCGGGCCCCGGCCTTTTGGTGTGGTTGGGGCCCGGGGGCCCGGGGGGCTGTTGCGGTGGCCGGGGGCCCCGCCCGGTGCGGTTTTCCGGGGGCCCCGGGGCTTTTCTGGGGCCGGGGGGCCCCGCGGCTGTGTTTTTGGGGGGCCGGGCCCTGCGGCTGTGCTGGGGCCGGGGCCCCCCGGGCTGGCGGTGCCGGGGGGCCCCGCGGTTGTGCTTTTCCCCCGGGGCCCGGGGCCCCGCGGCTGTGCGGTGGCTGGGGCCGGCCCCCCGCTGGGGGCCGGGGGCCCGGGGCCCCTGTGCCTGCGGGGGGCCGGGGCCCGGGTGCCCGCGGGGGGCCGGGGGCCCCGCTGGGGGCCGGGGGGGTCCCCGGGGCTGTGCTGCTCCGGGGGCCCCCCGGGGGAAAAAACTCCCCCACCCTCTCCTCGCCGTCGCCTGCACTTTTCCCAACGGTCCCCGGCCCCCCGCCCCCCCACCCCACCGCCGGCTCCTAGCCACGGGGGCACGCACCCCTGCTCGCTCTGCTCCGAATGGGGAAGGGGAGCAAGCACGTGTGACGTCACTTTCCACTGGCGGGTGCCCGGGGGCCGTAGCTTAAAATACCGGCCTGCCCAGCACCCCCGCCACCCGGCCCCCGCCCAGGGGTTTTGATTCTTTTGTGGGGGGGACAGACAGTGGGAGAGAGTGGGGGGAAAATTTACGGGGGGAAGTGCGGGGGACCTGCGTGCGCTTCCCCCTGGCGCCAGACGCTTTCGGGGGGGGGGGGTGCGGGCGGCCCCCCTAAGTCACCGGGCCCGGGGGGGCCCCATACACCCAGTAAGGGGAAAAAGCCCGGGGCGCCCGGGGCCCACTCTCAAGTGTCTGGGGTGAAATGCCCCTTCCCCAAAAATGATTTTTTAAAAAAACCCCGGTTTTATTTTGTGTGCGAAAACTGTGGAGCGCGGGGACCCTTTCTTTAGAATATTTTCCGACTGGGCACGGGGACTGGGGAAAATGCGACGGACAAAAAGGGTCTCAAAATTTCCTCGGGGTTTCCCCCCAAAGGGGGAAAGGAAAACATTTCGGGGGGCCAAGAGTTGATGGTGAAATTAAAAACCCCTTACTTTCTCAGGGTAACTTGTCCAATCGGGGACTGAGGGCTGGCTGTTGTGCAAAAGAAAGGGTTAGGGGGGTGTTCCCAGACAACTGACGGTCTTGAGGAAGATAAGGTGCAAAACTTGGTTTGGGGCCCTTAAACCCAAAGGGGTGCCCCGGGTTTGGGGGGAAAAGCCCCCCAAAAACCACTGGTGTTTCCATTCCCAAAAAAGCAATAAGACCTCCAAAAACAAGGGGTTTTTTGCGGGAAAAGAGGTGCCAGGTCTGATCTCAAAACGGGCCCCTGACTGCTGCCCCCCAACCCCCGGGGGATGAAGGGCCTTTTTCGCGGATGCACAAGATGGGGCAAACGGGTTGGCCGGGGCCCCTGGGCCAAAATTGTAGAAAAAGTGATTTTTGCCATGCAAAAAAATGCTTCATATCCAGAAAAGGGTTCATGCATGAAGACAAAAACTGGGGGATTTTTTTGGCCTCTACTTAGCTTTTGGTAAAAAAATGTTACAAATAACACGCCCGGGGGTCACCTTTTATCATGTTAAAAAACCCCCGGGCTTGAAGGGGTTTAAACCCCAAGCGACCTGAAAAGCCACCTTGGGGACTTTGGTCAGAGGCAGAGTTGGGTTGAGGAGCAGTTGGGGACGTGCTTCCGTACTACTTTCTCTGCCCGGGGAAGGCACACCCGACCTCCCCCGCACTCGAAAATTTTCCGCCACCTCCTGGGGCTGCCTTTTCATCGACGTCTGATTTTTGGGTTTTTGACAGAAAGTGGGATCTACATCCTCTCATCATCACCCCTTTTTTTTCCAAAACCCCCTTCCTCGACCAAAACCTTTCCCCCCTAAAAAAAAAACTCAATTTTTCCCCCCACATCGGGTTTTTTGATCCCAAAAATCGCTTCCTCTTTGTCTCCCCAAAAGGGGAGTTACTTTGGGAACCGGGGTTTTTATTTTTTATGCTAAAAAACCTTTTCATCTAGTCCTGGATCCCACTCATAAATTTTCTGGCATCAGTAAAACATTTTTTCCCTCGTCGGGTTTTTCACTGAAGCTCTGGAGCCGACCTCTGATTCCCAGGCTATAGAATCATTAAACAGCTCTGCAACTCAACCATCTGTTCAACCCCCCATACAAAAGACGGCAGCTGGAGCCTTCTTGGAAACTGTGAAACAAGGCTTTTTGGGGTGACACCTCTGAAAAAGGGGGTTTTTTTTGAAAATTGTTAATTTTGAGGAGCCCCCATTAAAGGAAAAGCTTTTGATACTGTTGAAGCACCCCCCTTTTTTGGGCCCATCTGGAATTTGTATGGCCGTAAAAAGGGGATCGTACCATTTTGGTCCACTAAAAGAAGTAGACTTTTTAGTTTCCCCGGAAGGGGGGGTTTTCCCCTTCTGCAATGTTATTTTTGTTTAAAAACACACCCCCCAGGAAAACAAACCTTTTTCCCCCTTTTTCCCACCCCCTTTTTAAATTCCCCTTTCCACCAGCACGGCCCTTTTTTGAACACTCTTTTGGGGGTTGGTTAAAAATTTTAAAAAACCCCTGGTTTTGGTTTCCCCACAAAAAACGAGGAAAATGGAAACCGATTTTGGGCCAGGGCCAATTTGGGGTACTCCCAAAAGGAAAATGGGGGGGTTAGAAGCAGAAAAAAAATTTTTTTAGATACACAGGGGTGGAGCTTTGTAAGAGGAAAAAAAACAATGAAAAAGGGACACACGCTACATGCCACAACAAATTTAACGGTTTAAAGCACAAAAATTGGGGATTTTTTCAACGTGGGGAGCTTATATAGAGGGGCCCAATAGAATGAGTCCAAAAACACTGCTAATATGCCCAAAAAATTTTTGAACGGGGTAGATGCAGCGAAAATTAGGAGTTATTTTTAACCTGTGGAGCAAAAAAAATGTAGAAATTTTCGAAAAACCCACCCTAAAAAAGGGTGCAAATTTCAAATGTCACTGTCCCAATTGACCTATCTGTCTTTTAAAAGCACAGACCTCCTTTTCTAAAACTGCAAAAACTGATGTAGGGGGCCCTCAAAAGGGTTTTAAAAAACTCCCAAAAAACCCCCTGTCTTTTTCCCCCCTATTTTGCTTAAAAAACGCTGTTGCAACACACAATATACACAACAGCAGCAGTGCCGTCAACACTGACTGCACATTTAGAAAATGGGGCGGGGGGGAAATGGCGGGTCTTAAAAGGCCAAAGGGCATGTAAAAAAACACAGCCAATGACACATCCCTTTTTGGGGGAAAAAAAAGGGCCCCGCTCCGTTTGGGGGCTGCGGGTAGTCGACGACGCCCAAAACCCCCTGGAAATGGGGGAAAAGAAAAAAAAAATGGAGATCTTCATTTCTCTGCAAAAATTTTCCCTGCCAGCCCCCCCCCCACCCCGCGGGGCATTTTAAACTGTGCATTAACAGTGATTCCCCACTTTTTTGTGAAAAATCCATGCCCCATTTAGGGGCACGAACATTAAAACAACCAAACCCCCGAACTGCCAGATTTTTTCTAAATCGTTCGGGTTTTTTCGAACAACCCCCGAAAAAAAACCGCTCAAAAAAAACTCGAATTTGAAATTGGCCCCAACCCCTTCGCTTTTAACACCGCTCAAAATCAATCAGGATTTGACGCAGGGGGAAAGGGGCCCCCCAAACCACCTTCCCTGCAAACCCGGAAGGACTTTTCCTGGAACCTTTTGACCAATTGGGGTTTCATTGGTTGTTCGATGGGGGGCCCCCGGGGCTCCCTCCCCCCCGCGATGCCCCTTTCTTTATGCCCTTCACTACCCCACCGCAGCTTTTAAGGGGGGTTTAAAACCCCGATCGGCTGCACCGTTTTTGGGGGGTTGCTACGGGGGCAGCGGGGACATACACCCCACACCCCCCATGCTGCTTTCGTTCATCATGAGGGGCCCAAAAATCGAAAAGCAGTACTAGTACTGCTTTTGGGCAAAAAAAAAAAACCTTCCGCAGACAGTACTATACCGGGGTGTCATGAAGGGTTTTAACTCTCCCCCCTGTTTGGAGGAAAAAAAAAGCGGGGGAAAGACCCAAAAACACCGTCCCCCCAATCGACATGGAGGGGGGAAAAAATTTTCGGGGGTTTCTCTGCAAAGGGGGCAGGACTACTTCCCCTGCACCAAAAAAGGGGGAAAGGGGGAAAGCCATTTCCGTAAAAAAGGGGGGACAACCACCTTCCCTCCACCAAACATTAAAAATGGGTCGGGGGTGTGTTTTTCCGCAGGGTAATGCCCCCGAAAGAAAAAGACCCAAAAATACAGCCAAGGCAACAAAGGGGTGGAAAAAAAAAAAACACTTTTAAGGAAAGGAGTGGCCTGGGGCCGTCCCCCAGCCTTAATCCCATAAAAAAAATTATGAGGGGTTGAAGTTCTGTTTTTCCAAGCAAAAACCTCAAAACCCCTTAAGATTTAGAGATAAAACTGCAAAGAGGGGTGGACCAAAAAATTTCCCCAAACCCCCATCATAAAACCCCAAAAAAAAAAACCCCCCGACTGCTGTGCTTCCCCAAAAGGGGGTTTTCCTAAATATTAAGTTTTGGGGTTTCCAGAGGATCAAATTTTATTTCTCACTGCAAATCAATAAAATTTTAAAAAAATTTTTTAAAATGGTTTTTCCCCCTTTGGTTTTTTTTTTTATTTTCCCCATCTCTCAAAAATTAAAAAAAAAACCAAAAACCCTTTTAAAAATTTAGACTTTCATGCCCCTTTTCAGTGGGAAAAAAATTAAAAAAATCACAAGGGATCAAAATTTAAATTTCCCCCCCCTGTTAATATTTTTAAAATTATATATATATAGGGGGGTTTGAAAGTTTTTTAAAACCCCCCCTTTAAATTTTTTTACTTCTGTTTTTTTTGCAGCCATTTGGTAAATGCAAAAAATTTTTCCCCATTAATGTATACTCTAAAACCCAAAGGCTCAAACTGCATTCCCGGGGCCCCCAAATTTTCGGGGTTTTAAGATTTCCTTAGAAAAACACTAGGGGCGGGAAATTTTAATTTTCTTTTGAAAGGTTAAATAAAATTACGCCTGTGAAAAACGGGGAAACCTGAAAAAAGACCTGTTTGGCCCTTTTTAGGGGGGAGTTTGAGACCTCTGCTTTTACACTCCATCTTTACTAAAAAAAAAAAGAAATGTAGAAATTTTTGAAAAAATTTAAAAAAAAAAAAAACTAAAAATATCAAAAAGGGCATAAGTATTCAACCCTTTGCTCGTATTGAGTAGAAACCCTTTTTTAGCTAGCAAAAACCATGAGTCTTTTTGGGGGAAATGCCCCAAGTTTTTCAAAACCGGGGTTTGGGGGGGTCCTCTTTTTTTTCCCCCTTTTGACCCCCTTTTCCTTTTCCCCATTTTGGGGGTGGTAAACCCTTTTAAAATTTTGGAGCTAAAAGGGGTAAAAAAAAAAAAAAGGGCAATACACCAGAGAGGCGGGGAACCATTGGATTGCATAACCGAAAAAAAACCAAAAAAAACAAAAAATTTGCCGTGGAGCGTTCCTACTTAAAACCCAACCCTCGTCACACCCCCGAGAGATAACTAAAACCCAAAGGCAGAAAGAAAAGGAAACTACTCCCCGGAGCAGATCCCCAAAGAAAAATAGGGGAACCCCAAACAAAATAATGGGCGGTTAGACAAGAAAAACACAGACCCCAGACAAAATAAATACAAACCGGGGGGGCCCAAAAATGTCTAGAAAAAAAAGTAAGGAAAAAAATTTTTACGCAAAACCAAAAAAAAAACCCAAAAAAAAACCAACTCTTCTGTTGCAAAAACACCTGGATTTTAAACATCTCAACCCCCAAAAAAAAACTCTGGTGGAAAAAAAAATAACCCAGCCACTGAAAAAAAAGGGGGAAAAAAAAAAACCCCAAAAAACAGTGGCTACAGATAAACAGAGGGCTAGCAAAAAACAACAAAAAAAAAAAGCAGAAAAAAATTTTTCCTCTGGAAAAAGGGGCAGGCAAGACTCCGGGAAAAACCCCCCAAAAGAAAACCTTTCCACAAAAGAGACAAGAACAATTGCTCAACCCCGGAAAAACCTCATGGGGAGGGGAACCTCCCTTATATCAACCAGTCAAAAGATCCCAATTGGCCCCCTTTCCCCGCTGAAAGGTTCATTTTTGTCTGGGGAACCCCCCCGAGGGGGGGCCCTGCTTTTGAAAAAACCTCTCTAGCACATTCATAACAGTATCCCCCCCTTGAGGAGGGGCACCGAACCCCCCCTTTTTTCAACCCCGGCCCCCTAAATGAGCTCAGGGGAGGCACTGAATCAGCTCCACTGGGGGTCCGAAGCAAAAAAACCCAAAATTTTTTCCTTCCTGACCATAACCTCTCCACTTAACCAAATACGGGGTTTTCTGTCTAAAAAATGAAATCCAATATTTTCTCAACCACATACTCCAGTTTTCCCTCAACCAAAACGGGGGCAGGAGGCGCCCCCTGGGGAACCTTGGCTCGAAAAACCCTTTTTTTAATTTTAAGGCTTGTGGAACACGTTTTTGGATTTTTAAATGCCCCGGAAGAAGAAAATTTTAAAAGGAAAAAGGTTTTAAGAACCCATGATCTTTTAAGGTCCAAAAAACCGGGCTTAAACTTTTGGAAGAAACCCCTTTTAAGGGTATTTTTTTTAGAAAACCCAAAACCCAAAACCCCCCATTTTAAAAAAAACCGGGAAAACCTCCCCCCACCCCCGGTTTGGGGAAACCCCGGGGGCCTTCCCCCGAAGAGAGACAACCTCTCCACTCCCCGGCCCAAATCTGTTTTCATTCGCTCCACAACAAGTCAACCCCCCGGGCAACAGAACCCCCCGCCTTTTTCCCAAGAAAATGGGTAAAACCCCAAAAATTTCAAAAAAAAGGGACACAAGGTGGCAGAGCTAGCCCTATTATTAAGAGCAAACTCCCCCCAAAAGGAAAAAAAAAGACCCAGTTTTTTTTACCAGCAGACACAAAACATCTCAAATAAGTCCCCCCGGGCTGGTTTTTTCTCTTTTTGGGGCCATTGATCTGAGAAAAAAAAACAAGGAAAAGAAATTGAACCCCAAAATTTAGAAAAAAAAGGGCCCCCCCAAACTGGAAACAAAGGGGGCCTTCCCCCTGTCAAAAAAAATTTTTTTTCCCCCCGGAACCCCCTGAACCAAAAACCTGTGCGAAGGGAAAAAGGGGGCCCCAAATTGGGGGGGGGGAAAGGTAATTTTGGGAATGGCACAAAAATTTTCACGGAAAATCTATCACTTTTTTCCCAGAAAACACATTTTTTTGGAAAAAAGGATTTTGGAAAAAAAAACCATAGTATATGGGTCCAGGGGCCCTTTTGGGGGACAGAAAGGGGTTTTAAAAAACCACTAGGGGCGGAGCAAGGCGGGGGGTTTTAAAACCCAAAAAGGGGACTGCAAAAATTTCCCCCGACGCACAGAAAAAAAGGGGGCCCCCAAAAAGGGGCCAAACCCCCCAAAATCTCGGGACCTAAAACCCCCGGAAGGGGCCACCCAAGCGGAACAATAAAACTCAACCACGCCTTCTTCCACGGGGTTTTTGGGCAAAAAATTTTCCCCCAAAGGGGAGCGCTCGGGGTTTTCCCCCTGAAAACCCTTCCAGAGCCATTTTTAAATTGGGGGGGGGTGGCGAAAAAACTAAAAAACCCCCTTTTTTAAAATAAAATTTTGGATCAAAACTCAGGGGAGTCCGCAAAAAAAACCCCGAAGGGAAAACCCCTTCCCCTTTTAGAAAACCGGAAGAAAAATAAACCACAAAAATTTAAAACGGTGAAAAAAAAAAACCCCCTGGCCTTTTCTAGGTTAATTTTGTTTGGGGTTTATTCGAGAAAAAACCGGTTTTTTTGGCCGTGGGGGCCCCCAAAACCGATTTTTGGGGCCCCCTTTTACCCCAATTTCCACCATCAAAGGGCCCCCCCTTCAGGGGCCAAAACCCCCCCATTACCCACGTCATAAAAAATTTATTTTTGAAAAAATTTTGAGAGAAAAACACAAGGGTTACTTTTAAAGGGTTTTCCGATCTCTTTGGGCAAAAGGGGACCTCCCTTTTTTTAGGGGGATCAACCTCCCACTGAACGGTAGGAAACATCAGGCGGGGGGGGAACAGGGGGAGAAAAGGAAAATCTGCTTAAGTTCCTGAAAAACAGAAAAAAAGCCCAGAGGGCCCCAAACCCATCAGAACCCTTTTTGGTCAAATCATCAATGGTTTAAAAATACCGGGAAATTAAAACCAAAAAATTTTCCCCTAAAATTTTTGGAAAAACCCCCCAAAACTCTGAAACCTTTTAAAGAAGTAGGTTTGGGGCCCCCAACCAGGGTTGGGGGCCAACCTTTTCCGGGGGCCCTTTCAATTAAAAATGGAGACGAAAAAAAAAACCCCCAAAAAAAGACCTTCTGTAAAACCAAAAAAACACTGTTTTTCCCTTTTCAACGTGAAATTCCCTCAAAATCTGGGGAAACAGTCCGAACATGTTTCACATGAGAGTCCCCCCTCATTGGAAAAAAAAAAAATATCCCAAATAAACAATCAGAAAATTTTATCCAAAAAAATCCCTGAAAAAAAACATTCATGGGGAAGGTTTTTAAAACGAAAGGGCAAAATAGGCCCAAAGGGGGCACTAGGTAAAACAAAATGCCCCTCTGGGGGGTTAAAAAACCTCTTTTTCCCATTTTCCCGGCTTTAATGCAAAAGGTTATACGCCCACTCCCTGAGGGGAAGCTTGGTAAACCAACTAGCAAAATTTTCCTTTTTGGAAAAAAAGGTTTTGAAAAAAAAGGGAACGGATATTGAAACTTTTTCCCCTGATCTTATTCAAGAAGAAAAAAAAAAAACAATACACGGCCCCCCAAAAAACCCCCCCCTTTTTTGGCTACAAAGAAAAAAAAACCCCCCGCCCAAAGGTGAAGAGGAAAAGGGCTGATATGACCCTTTTCCCCAAGACTCCTTTTTAAAGACCACCCCAAAAAATCGTGTTCAGGGGGCAGACAATAAAAAAAAGGGGGGGCCTTTAAAAGGAAATTTTTAACCACCATGAAAAAATTTCCAAAAACGGGAAAAAAAAGCTCCTGTGAGGGGGGGAAACATGCGGAATTTTTTTTTTCCCTAAAAACCTCCGAAAAATCGTCAAAAAAACAGGGGAAATTTTTAACTTTTGGGGGAGGCAGAAAAAACAGGAGTGTCAGCCTTAAAAAAACTGGGCAGCCCCCCGGTCACAGACCCCCGATTTCCAACCCAAAAACAGGTTTTATGAAACTGAAACCCAAAGGGAAACCTAGTACAAAAATTTTCCCCTCAGTTTAAAACGGGGCCCCCAAATTTTTCAACTTTTTCCGGGGGGTCGGGGTTTTAAACCCCCTTTTTCCCCCGAGTAAAAAACGGGGGTTTATTCTCCCCCAAAAGGGGGTTTGAATAAAAAGCCCAGGGGGGAAAACTTCCGCAGGGGAAAAAAAAAAACCCCAACGTTTGCAAAGTCAAAATCCATCGGGTTTTAAAGCTCCCTGTTTTAACAAAACCCCACAGAAAAAGGGACAGGGAGAAAATCGGGGGAACAGTCAACAAAATTTAGTCTGAACCTACCCCAAACAAGAGTTTTGGGAAAACCCCCTTCCCCATTTTGGGCAGACGAAATATTTTAGGGGGCTCACCCAGTAAAAAACAAAAACCCATTTGGGTTTAAACTCATGACGCGTGCCCCAGAAGCACCCACAAATGCATGGGCTCGAACGGGGTCACGGGGAACACTATCCCCCGCATTCAGCGCCCACCAAAGTTTCCCCAAAAGAAAAGCCAAAAACAAAAATCATTGATACCAAAGGGAGCGGGTTTTCCCCCAAAACCCTTGACATTTTCTGCCCGCCCCCCCCCAAAAAGGGCTCCAAAAACACCCCTCATTCCATTTTTTAAACCCCCCCTTTTTGGGAATTTTTGACAGTACAACCAGTGCTTCAAACCCTGATTTAATCCCCAAAAAGGTTTTTTTTAGCTTGATCGGGAAAAATTTTGGGCTTTTTTTCAAAAACCCCCGACCCCCAAAAAAATACACCAAAATTTCATTCAAAAGGGGTCCCCAGGGGCCCCGGGGAAAAAACCCCAAAACCTGGGGGCCCCCGCAGGAGAGGGGGGAAAATTTTTAACCTGCTGGCGCGTTCCTTGAGGGACATGGGGGTTTAAAGGCAAAAAAACAATTTTTCATTAAAATTTTGAAAACCCCGGAATTTTTAGCCCGCCCCCCCCCCAAAAAAAACTGGCAGGGGGAACCGGGGTTCCCAAAACCCGGGAAAAAAACCCAGCAAGAAAAGTGGGGAATACTCCAAAAACCCAGGGGGGAAGGGGGCCCCAAAGGGCCGAAAACCCCGTGCAAGTTTTCCTTGAGAGAAAAAAATCTTCCCCCAGCACCCAGAGAAAACGGAAAAAAATTTCCACAAACAAAAAAAAAAAACTCTGAAAATTTTTTTTTTCCCCCTTTCCCCCCCTTTTTTTTTTCCCCCTTTGTGAGTCCCAAAAAATTTCATATGGCCGGTAAAACCCGTTTTTTTTGGAATTTGGGGAAAAAAAAAAAAAGGGCCCCAAAACACCAGAAGGTGGAACCTATTGAATTGTTTTTCCCCAAAAATAACCACACAACAGGGGGAGCCGTGGGGCTTTCCCCACGGGATCCTAGATGCCTCGAAAGGGGCCGAAAAGATAACTACACCAAAGCAGAAAGGGGAAAAACTACTGCCCCTGAGAAAAAACCCCAAAGAAAATGGGGAACCCCCAAACATGTAAGGCGGTAACAAAAAAAGCACAGACACGACAGAAAATAAAAGGGGAAACGCGGGGGGGCCCAAAAATGGGGTAGACAGAAAAGTACAGGAAAGGATTCTTTTGGGGAACCAAAAAAAACCAAAAAATTTTCCCAAATCTTTTGAATTTTAAAAACCCCTTAGATTCCCCCAATCTCCAAAACCCCTAAATCAGAACTCTGGTTAACAAAACTAAGCAGCAGCCACTGAAAAAACAGGAAAAAAAAAAAAACAAAAACTGGGGACAGATAAAAAGAGAGGACCCAGGCCCCAGAAGGGGGCCGGGGACCTCCACAAAAGTGCAGAGGGCCCCTGCAAAAAGCAAGAACCCCAAAAAAAAAAAAAGGAAAATCTTAACCGAAAAAGAAGATGCAGGGCAAGACTCAGGGGAAAATTTTCCAAAAAAACCAGGGGAAACCCAACTGAGACAAGAAAAAATTGCTCACCGGCAACCATCATGGGGAACCCCCTTATATCAGACCAGTCACCCTTTTCCCAAATTGCCATTCCTCGCTGAAAAGGGGTTATAAAAGTTGTAACCCAACCCCAGGGAGCCTCGCTCGAAAAACCTCTCTACCCATTTTTAAAATTTAACGTTGGTGGACAGCCATTTTCAGGTTTTTCCCCCGAGATGCTGAATATGGTTTAAGGGGGAGTGCTCCCGGGGGGCCATCAAGAATGGTTACAGAAAATTTTTTTTGAAGGGGCCCCTTTGTTATTTTAGCTGTGGCTTGGGGGGATTGTCTTTTGGGATGAAAACCCTTAGCCCCAATCCTTTTGGGCCAACACTCGGGGAAAAAATTTTTTTTCCAAGTTTTTCCCGTACTTGGGGCCCAAAATTTTGTTTACTTTTAAAATTCAACCCCTCGTCCTGACTTGCAGCTGAAAAAAAAACCCCCCTAGCAAAATGCTGCCCAAACCCATTCCCCCGTTTTTGGGTTGTAAAGGGGGGGGGGGAACAGTCCTGGTTTTCTCCAAAAATTTTCGAAAAAATTTTTCAAAAATTTTCCCCATTTTCATCTCATCAGACCAGAGAGCCCCTTTTTCTCATTTCTTGGAGCCCTTTTAAACTTTTTTTTTTTTTTGCAAACTCTATGGGCCCCCCCATGTCTTGAAAATGAGGAAGGTTTCCCCCTGGGGCCCCCCTTTTCCAAAAAATCATAAAAGGCCCACTGGTGTGGGGCCCCGTAGTGAGAGTTGATTTTTTTGGGGGAAAAAATTCCCCCACTGCATCTGTGGAGCTCAGCCACAGTGATTTGGGGGGCCCTTTTTAAAAATCCCCTCACATGGGTTTTTCCCCCCATGATTGCTCGATTGGTTTTGGGGGCCCAAAAGGCTAGGAAAAAATTCTGGTGGCCCAAAAAATTTTCCCCCTTTTAAGGTTAAAAGGGCCCCCACTGTGCTTTTGGAACCTTGTGAAAATTCAAAAATTTAAATTTTTAACCTTGCCAAAAGGGGGCCCTTTGCCAAAAACCTGCCCCGAGCCCTTGGACATTTTTCCTTTACCTCATGATTATAAAATTTGGCGGGGCATGCACTGTGAGCTTTGAGGTTTTTATAAAGCCCGGGGTGTCCCTTTTTCAAATCTCCTATCATTTTAATTAAACACATTTGGGGCTCCAAAAGGGGTAGAACCATCTAAGGGGGTCCCGGGGAAAGGACAGCAGGGGACGAAAAAAAGAGTTTTCTGAGAAAAGGGGGCTGAATACTTTGACCCTTTTTAAATTTTTTAGTTTTTTTTTTTTAAAAAATTTTTGAAGAAATTTTCACATTTGGGGTTTTTAAAACAATAAAGATAGGGTGCAAGAGTTTACTTTTAAGAAAAAAAAAAATTTTTTTGCATTTCCCAAAAAGGTTTTCAATGAAAAAAAGATTAAAAAAAGTAAAGGGGTCGAATTTTTTCCCCAAACCCCCTTTTGGGGGTATCTATTTTTGTGAACAGTGAGAGTATGTGTTTTAAAAAGGGGGGTATATTTAAAACCAAAAAATTAAAATGACTGCAAAAGGGGTTTTTGGGTTTGTAGACCAATGGTAGAAAAGGCACTACCCCTTTTAAATTCAGTACACATTTTCAGCTCGGGGCCGAAAAAAAAATCAGGTTTTTAATTAAAAAACCGAAAGGGTGTGTTGGAACACAGTCAGAGAGCCCCGCTAGTCGGAAAAAGGGCCCCGGGGACAAAATTTTTCCCGGAGTAAAAACTGTTTTTAGTCGGGCTCTCGATGTACCCCGGACCCAGGAAAATTTTCTGTGAAAACCCCATGCTGGTAGTTGCGAATAGGGGGGGCTCTCCAAATCCGGGAAAATTAAAAGGGCCCTTTTAACCAAGGGGGAACCGTGAAACCCCCTGCTGGTAAATGCTGAACATTTGTGTTTTTTTGGCCCCGGCTTTTTTGGGGGGGAAAACCCGGGGTAGATGGGGAAAATCAAAATTAAGAAATTTAAAAGGGGCTAACAACCCTAGGTCTTATTTTTTGGGTTTGTTTTTTTTCTGTTTGCTGTGGATTTTTAAAAAGCGGGTTTTGGGGGCCGTTTGCACCAGTACTTTTGTGAAGGGGAAATGTTTCCGTCCCCCTCGGGGCAAAACCCGAGGGAAAAACCCAGGGGCATACCCCTGAAAGCTTCCCCAAATAAATAAATATAAAATTATATTTTAAAATATATATAATAATATATATTGTAGATTTTTAAAAGAAAGGTGTTGAATGGGGTACATTTTCACCTAGCCCCCGTGCTGACGGGGTTAAGGGAAATTTATGGCTTTTTTTAAAACCCAGTGGTAGAGAAAAAGGCACTACACCTTACATTCAGTACCCACTTGCAGCTCAGGGGCCGAAACCCTCACTGTTAATTTTGGGGACCCCCAATAAAAGGGGGGTGCGAAACAGACAGAACTCGCTTAACTGGACAAGGATCCCCCGGGACAAGAAGGTCTCCAGGGGGAAAAAGCTTTCTCTTTTTGGGGGCTCGATGTACCCCGGACACAGGGTTAAAAATCTGTGAAATCCATGCGGGGAATGCTGAAAAGGAAGGGGGCTCTCTCAAGTCGGGTTGGATATGCCTTTAGACACAAAGGGAGCCCCCCGCGAACCTCCATGTTGGGGAAAAACGAAAAAAATTTTTTGTTTTTTTTGGGGAAAAGGGGGGGGTTTTAGTCCCCCCGGCCCGGATAAAAAAGGTAAATCTATCAAAAAGTAGTAAATGGCTGGAAAAAACCCAGGTTTATGTTTTGATTTGGTTTTTTTTTATGTTTGTTTGCTGTACTTAATAAAACCTTTTGGGTTCGGCCAGTTTTTTAAAACCCAAATGCTGTCTGTGAATGAACTGGTTTTTCCCCCGGGGGGGCCCTCCGTCTACCCGGACGGCGATCCCAGAGCTAAAACCCCGGGGAAAACTTACAAAATTTTTGCTAGAAGTGCCCCGCAGCCAGTGGGAGAGACAGCAATAAAGGTAAGTCTGTTGAAGCAGCAAAAAGAAAAAAAAAAAAAAAAAAAAAAGGGCAGCAAAGAAAACGGCTGTTGGGCCCCTCTTAAAGAACGACCCTAATAGACTTTGCAAAGAAAAAAAAAAAAAAAAGTGTCTGCACAGGGGAAAACTGAAAATTTTTTGGAAAAGACTGTTTTGGGGGGGTAAGTCTTGAGTGAAAACTGCCCCTTTTTAAAGAGAATTCCCCCCCCCCGCTTGGGGGGACAGTTTGGGGGCGGGGTTTAACAAATGGCGCAAAGTTAAAAATGCAACAAAAACTGCCGGGGGTTAGACAGATAAATACGGGGGTAGGGGAACTCAAAATTAATACCCCCGGGCCAGGCCCCCCCGGAGCATGCAGCAAAAAAAGGGGGGGCAGCGCCTGCCCACCAGGGCCCCCATCAGCAGGGGCCCGCAGCAAAAATTTCCGAAAAAGCAGGAGAAAAAACCCGGGGTTTTTGATGACAGATTTTGGAGCCAAAAAAAAAAAAGGGTTTCGGTTTTGCGTCCCGAATAATGTGGCAAAGTCACCTTCATTGTCCGCTTAAAGAAGGCGGTAAACGGACCCTGAAAAAGAAAAACACCTCGTGACAATTTTTGGGGGCCCCATCTCACTAAAAATTTTTGGGACTGGCAGAAAGGGGGGAAACGGGGCCCTATCTTAAAGGGGGCCTGAGGGGGCACCCTAACTGACCCCGGGAAACCCCCCAAAAGGGGGTTTTTGACCGAGCGAAAAAGAAGCCAAGACTATGCCAACTGAAAAAGGAGATTCTTGCCCGGGTTTTGGGGTTACGGGGGCAGCCCGTGCCAGGGGGGGTTTATGACTGAGATGCAGTTTTGGGGTCTGCCGTCGGCAACCCTGCCAATTGGGGGCAAAAAGGGGGATAGGGGACCGCTAAAAAACCCCCCCAAAAGTCCCCCTGGGGGAAAGCCGGAGGTGGGACAACGAACCCCCCGGGAAAGCCCCCGTCGGGTTTTAACCAAAGGGGGGGGGGCCTTGCAACCCAAAAGGGGTGCCCCGTGCCCCCGGGCCGTCTGAGGGGGCGTCATTTTTAGATTTCCCCGGACGCCAACTCCCCGGGGAAGAGCGTCCAGCTTTTTGGGGCCCCGGGGTTTGGGGGAAATTTTGAGGGGGCGTGTTGGAAAGTCGTAAATTGCACCCAAACCCCCCCCTTTTTTGGGGGGGAGAAAAAGGATTGTGATTTCCCCGATCCCCCTCCCCACCGAAAACCGTGTGGGTGTCCCCTCCCCCGAAGAGACGGGGCCCACAGGGTCCCCGGGGGTGTAAAGAGGGGCCCCCCCAGGCCCTCTTGGACTCGGGGACCATAAAATTCCGTGTGTGCCCCCCCAAAAAGATGGGGGCAAAACCCGTAAACACCTGAGTGTGGTTTGGCCATGGGGACCCCCAAATTTTTCCCGAGACTGTCGTGGATTTGACCCCCAAAACCCGGGGGGTTTCATTGAAGTGGGGGTAGTGAAGAACCTTTCACCCCGTATTTTGGTAATGTTTTTCCCCCGGGCAAGGGGTCTCGGGGGGAAAAAAATTTTTTGAGGGGAATGTGTGAACCCTACTTGGGGTGCGCAGTTTCCCCGGGGGGGAAACACAATGCGGGGGGCCGTTTAAAATTATGTGATAATGATGATGATGATGAGAAAATGATAAATGAGAGATCATGATAATGAGATGACCAGGGAAAAGATGCTGTATGAAATGATATAAAAGTGAATGATATGATCAAATCAGAAAATGAATTGATATGATGTGACTGTGTGAGATAAATTCCTTTTTCGGTGATGGTGGGAGACGAGGAGGGGGTTTTGGGGGAAACCCGGTTTCCCTGCTTACCGTGCCCCCCTGAAATTTTGAAGGAACAAGGGGAGACCCCACTCTTTAAAAAGGCACAGGAAAATAAATTTTCTAAATGATTTTTTCCAAAAACCTGGCCCTTTTAGGAGGGTTTCCTCTTTCCATAAACACTCCTTTTATAGGGACACGAAGTCCAGGAGAGGCGGACCCCCCCTGTCCTGAGCTTTGGGGGTATAGTGCTGGGTTTTCACTAGTCCATACTTGGGGGACCCCTGAGGAAACCAGGGCCAAAAGGTGAAGAATTTTGTGGATGACTTTAACAAGGTTTTCCAACAAGATGGAATAGAATAATTGTATAACCCGACAGTGAGCAGGATGTGAAGAAAAAAAAGTGTAAACCCCCCAAAGTGAGCTGGTGTGCTGAGAAAAAGGGGTCAACGGGGGGGGTAGTGATATGAATCATCTGGACAAACAAAAAACCTGCAAATGAGGGGAAAGGAGGAGCAAAAGGAGGTTGGGGGCGAGAGGAAGGTGTTTTTGCCCCCTTCGCCGACAAAGATGGCATTGAAGTGTTTTCAGTTGGCCGGTTCCCTGGGGAAAAATAAGTGAAAGGGGGGAATGACTTTAAAAGGCAGGGGTCTAAAATGAACACAGCCCAATAGTGCGTTGGAAATGTAAGTTACCAAGGGGGGTGGGTCTGTATCGGGGCCCAAGGGGCCGAGAAGGCTGCAGGGTGGAAAAAGCCATGAAGTGGTAGTCACCAAGCCAGATGCCTATCAAAGCTGAGGGGTTAATGAAGCTGTGAGGAACAAGACGAAGATATGGGGGTTTTACTCGTCCAAATCTGTTTCGCCAAGACGCGGGGGGGCGGTTACGGTCCGGGGCATACTGCGCCGTGAAGCTCAGGGGGGGAATTCGGCGCCCGGACCCCCAGCATGTTCCCGATGACACCAAGGATCTGGAAAATCACAAGATAGATTTTGAGCATCAGCTGGCATTGGGGGCTCAAGCGCACTTTCATGGAGCTACAGGGCCCGTTCCAACAATGGGAAAA
>JARQOD010004438.1:0-54874 GCA_033576555.1 Oophaga sylvatica
TCTCTGAGGACAGATAATGTAGTAGATGTCACCTGCAGTCCTATGTAACACCACAGATAACACAGTGATCTCTCTCTGAGGTCAGATAATGTAGTAAATGTCACCTGCAGTCCTATGTAACACCACATATAACACAGTGATAACTCTCTGAGTACAGATAATGTAGTAGATGACACCTGCAGTCCTATGTAACACCACAGATAACACAGTGATATCTCTCTGAGTACAGATAATGTAGTAGATGTCACCTGCAGTCCCATGTAACACCACAGATAACACAGTGATAACTCTCTGAGTACAGATAATGTAGTAGATGTCACCTGCAGTCCTATGTAATACCACAGATAACACAGCGATCTCTCTCTGAGTGCAGATAATGTAGTAGATGTCACCTGCAGTCCTATGTAACACCACAGAGAACACAGTGATAACTCTCTGAGTACAGATAATGTAGTAGATGTCCCCTGCAGTCCTATGTAAACACCACAGATAACACAGTGATAACTCTCTGAGTACAGATAATGCAGTAGATGTCACCTGCAGTCCTATGTAACACCACAGATAACACAGTGATAACTCTCTGAGTACAGATAATGTAGTAGATGTCCCCTGCAGTCCTATGTAACACCACAGATAACACAGTGATAACTCTCTGAGTACAGATAATGTAGTAGATGTCCCCTGCAGTCCTATGTAACACCACAGATAACACAGTGATATCTCTCTGAGTACAGATAATGTAGTAGATGTCACCTGCAGTCCTATGTAACACTACAGATAACACAGTGATAACTCTCTGAGTACAGATAATGTAGTAGATGTCACCTGCAGTCCTATGTAACACCACAGATAACACAGTGATATCTCTCTGAGTACAGATAATGTAGTAGATGTCACCTGCAGTCCTATGTAACACCACAGATAACACAGTGATAACTCTCTGAGTACAGATAATGTAGTAGATGTCACCTGCAGTCCTATGTAACACCACAGATAACACAGTGATATCTGTCTGAGTACAGATAATGTAGTAGATGTCACCTGCAGTCCTATGTAACACCACAGATAACACAGTGATATCTCTCTGAGTACAGATAATGTAGTAGATGTCACCTGCAGTCCTTTGTAACACCACAGATAACACAGTGATATCTCTCTGAGTACAGATAAGGTAGTAGATGTCACCTGCAGTCCTATGTAACACCACAGATAACACAGTGATAACTCTCTGAGGACAGATAATGTAGTAGATGTCACCTGCAGTCCTATGTAACACCACAGATAACACAGTGATCTCTCTCTGAGGACAGATAATGTAGTAAATGTCACCTGCAGTCCTATGTAACACCACATATAACACAGTGATAACTCTCTGAGTACAGATAATGTAGTAGATGACACCTGCAGTCCTATGTAACACCACAGATAACACAGTGATATCTCTGAGTACAGATAATGTAGTAGATGTCACCTGCAGTCCTATGTAACACCACAGATAACACAGTGATCTCTCTCTGAGGACAGATAATGTAGTAAATGTCACCTGCAGTCCTATGTAACACCACATATAACACAGTGATAACTCTCTGAGTACAGATAATGTAGTAGATGACACCTGCAGTCCTATGTAACACCACAGATAACACAGTGATATCTCTCTGAGTACAGATAATGTAGTAGATGTCACCTGCAGTCCTATGTAACACCACAGATAACACAGTGATCTCTCTTGAGGACAGATAATGTAGTAAATGTCACCTGCAGTCCTATGTAACACCACATATAACACAGTGATAACTCTCTGAGTACAGATAATGTAGTAGATGACACCTGCAGTCCTATGTAACACCACAGATAACACAGTGATATCTCTCTGAGTACAGATAAGGTAGTAGATGACACCTGCAGTCCTATGTAACACCACAGATAACACAGTGATATCTCTCTGAGTACAGATAATGTAGTAGATGACACCTGCAGTCCTATGTAACACCACAGATAACACAGTGATATCTCTCTGAGTACAGATAATGTAGTAAATGTCACCTGCAGTCCTATGTAACACCACATATAACACAGTGATAACTCTCTGAGTACAGATAATATAGTAGATGTCACCTGCAGTCCTATGTAACACCACAGATAACACAGTGATAACTCTCTGAGTACAGATAATGTAGTAGATGTCACCTGCAGTCCTATGTAACACCACAGATAACACAGTGATAACTCTCTGAGTACAGATAATGTAGTAAATGTCACCTGCAGTCCTATGTAACACCACAGATAACACAGTGATCTCTCTCTGAGTACAGATAATGTAGTAGATGTCACCTGCAGTCCTATGTAACACCATACAGTAGTATGTAAGTTTGGGCACCCCTGGTCAAAAATTACTGTTATTGTGACCAGTTAAGCAAGTTGAAGATGACATGATCTCTAAAAGGCCTAAAGTTACAGATGACACATTTTTTTTGTATTTCCTTTCTATGACCAAGGTTTCAGACCTTAATTTGCCTGTTAGGATTATGACTTGTTCACTATCATCGTTAGGGAAGGTCAGGTGATGCAGATTTCCCAGCTTTGTAAAAACCCACACTCTTCTAACCTTGTGCCAAAAATCAGCAGCCATGGGTTCTTCTAAGCTGCTGCCGAGCACTCTGAAAATGAAAATGGTGGAGGCCCACAAAACAGGAGAAGGCTATAAGAAGATAGTAAAGGGTTTTCAAGTTGCCCTTTCCTCAGTTTGAAATGCAAGAAATGGCCGCTACCAGGAACAGTGGAGGTCAAGATAAGGTCTGGAAGACCAAACAATATTTCAGTGAAAGCTGCTCGTAGGATTGCTAGTAAGACAAATCAAAATCTCTGCTTAACTGCAAAACACCTTCTGAAAGATTTATCAGACTCTGGAGTAGTGGTACATCGTTCTACTGTTCTGCGACACCAGCACAAAAATGGCCTTTATGGAATATTTATCAGAAGAAAACCTCTCCTGCGTCCTCAACAAAAAATTCAGCATTAGAAGTATGCAATTTGGAAACAAATCCTATGGACCGATGAGGTAAAATAGACCTCTGTGGCCACAATGACAAAAGTATGTGTGGAGAAAAAAAGGCACAGAATTTCAGCAAAAGAACATCTCGCCCACCACTTAGCATGGGGGTGGATCAATCAGGCTTTGGGGATGAAGGATTTATCTTCTCAGACGCTGTGGATAACAAAGTAACAATTACAGCACGTGCTGATTCCTCAGAATTTTATTCACAGTTATTATTATTATTATTACGACTTGTTTTCACTCTTTAAAAAATGGCTGCCACCTCACAAAAGAAAAAAACTCAAATATCTCCATAAGTAAAAGCAAAGTAACTGCCAAACATTGAGAAATGCTCTGATTTATGATTTACTGATATATATGACAAGCTTTAATATTTGGGTGGAAACCCCTTTAAATTAGTCTTTGTCTCAGTGAGTCCCCCTTTATTGCACTGAATGATGTAAATGCAGCGCAGTGCAATTCAGAATGGCTGCTGACAAGTGTAAACCCTTCGGGCCACTCAGCAGCGCCACATGTGGTGACGACGTGACTTACAACAGCGCCCCCCCTGATCCGCTCACTGGAGGGGTAATGCAGGCGGTATGGTTCAGCAATCATTTCTCATACGAGCAGCGAGTCGCTGGCAGCGCACTTCACAACCTCCGGAGCGAGCGGCTGCGGACGTGACGGGAATGTGCATTATGTCTGTCATACGTCACTTTAGTATTTGTCACCAGTCAATAAATTCAGCTGCAGAAGTCTTAGCACGTGCTAAAATATTCATTATATACGAGCAGCTGTCAAATAACACAATGGAGATGTCAGTGTTTCCACGATTACCGGACCCGTCCGTCAGCCAAGAAGCCTGATGATAATCCCACATGCACCGTCCAGAGACTGCGGGATCGGGAGCATTACAAGACTCAGATTCTGAAAAACTTACAGGGAACGTCCAAGTGCTATTAGTACCGAAGCAATGGCGCCGGACACTGGCACTGTGCATGGTACACTTGTCTGGGGGGCACCGTAAGGTCACTTGTGAGGACACCGGGACGGCTATAAAGTCATTGTGTCTGGTACTGTTTGGAAACATGTAGGAGATACTCTCAGGAGGGCACTGGTAGGAGGCACCGCGGATGATTCAGTTATGGCAGTACTGTGAGTGATACTGCTATGGGGGCACTGTGCCTGTCAGTATTAGGAAGCACTGTGGATGTTACTTTTATGGGGGCACTGTGCCTGTCAGTATTAGGAAGCACTGTGGATGTTACTTTTATGGGGGCACTGTGCCTGTCAGTATAAGGAGGCACTGTGGATGTTACTTTTATGGGGGCACTGTGCCTGTCAGTATTAGGAGGCACTGTGGATGTTACTTTTATGGGGGCACTGTGCCTGTCAGTATTAGGAAGCACTGTGGATGTTACTTTTATGGGGGCACTGTGCCTGTCAGTATTAGGAAGCACTGTGGATGTTACTTTTATGGAGGCACTGTGCCTGTCAGTATTAGGAGGCACTGTGGATGTTACTTTTATGGGGGCACTGTGCCTGTCAGTATTAGGAAGCACTGTGGATGTTACTTTTATGGGGGCACTGTGCCTGTCAGTATTAGGAAGCACTGTGGATGTTACTTTTATGGAGGCACTGTGCCTGTCAGTATTAGGAGGCACTGTGGATGTTACTTTTATGGGGGCACTGTGCCTGTCAGTATTAGGAAGCACTGTGGATGTTACTTTTATGGGGGCACTGTGCCTGTCAGTATTAGGAAGCACTGTGGATGTTACTTTTATGGGGGCACTGTGCCTGTCAGTATTAGGAGGCACTGTGGATGTTACTTTTATGGGGGCACTGTGCCTGTCAGTATTAGGAGGCACTGTGGATGTTACTTTTATGGGGGCACTGTGCCTGTCAGTATTAGGAGGCACTGTGGATGTTACTTTTATGGAGGCACTGTGCCTGTCAGTATAAGGAGGCACTGTGGATGATACTTTTATGGGGGCACTGTGCCTGTCAGTATTAGGAGGCACTGTGGATGTTACTTTTATGGGGGCACTGTGCCTGTCAGTATAGGAGGCACTGTGGATGTTACTTTTATGGAGGCACTGTGCCTGTCAGTATTAGGATGCACTGTGGATGTTACTTTTATGGGGGCACTGTGCCTGTCAGTATAAGGAGGCACTGTGGATGTTACTTTTATGGGGGCACTGTGCCTGTCAGTATTAGGAAGCACTGTGGATGTTACTTTTATGGGGGCACTGTGCCTGTCAGTATAAGGAGGCACTGTGGATGTTACTTTTATGGAGGCACTGTGCCTGTCAGTATAAGGAGGCACTGTGGATGTTACTTTTATGGGGCACTGTGCCTGTCAGTATTAGGAGGCACTGTGGATGTTACTTTTATGGGGGCACTGTGCCTGTCAGTATTAGGAGGCACTGTGGATGTTACTTTTATGGGGGCACTGTGCCTGTCAGTATTAGGAGGCACTGTGGATGTTACTTTTATGGGGGCACTGTGCCTGTCAGTATTAGGAGGCACTGTGGATGTTACTTTTATGGGGGCACTGTGCCTGTCAGTATTAGGAGGCACTGTGGATGTTACTTTTATGGGGGCACTGTGCCTGTCAGTATTAGGAGGCACTGTGGATGTTACTTTTATGGAGGCACTGTGCCTGTCAGTATAAGGAGGCACTGTGGATGTTACTTTTATGGGGGCACTGTGCCTGTCAGTATAAGGAGGCACTGTGGATGTTACTTTTACGGAGGCACTGTGCCTGTCAGTATAAGGAGGCACTGTGGATGTTACTTTTATGGGGGCACTGTGCCTGTCAGTATTAGGAGGCACTGTGGATGTTACTTTTATGGGGGCACTGTGCCTGTCAGTATTAGGAGGCACTGTGGATGTTACTTTTATGGGGCACTGTGCCTGTCAGTATTAGGAGGCACTGTGGATGTTACTTTTATGGGGGCACTGTGCCTGTCAGTATTAGGAGGCACTGTGGATGTTACTTTTATGGCGGCACTGTGCCTGTCAGTATAAGGAGGCACTGTGGATGTTACTTTTATGGGGGCACTGTGCCTGTCAGTATTAGGAGGCACTGTGGATGTTACTTTTATGGGGGCACTGTGCCTGTCAGTATAAGGAGGCACTGTGGATGTTACTTTTACGGAGGCACTGTGCCTGTCAGTATAAGGAGGCACTGTGGATGTTACTTTTATGGGGGCACTGTGCCTGTCAGTATTAGGAGGCACTGTGGATGTTACTTTTATGGGGGCACTGTGCCTGTCAGTATTAGGAGGCACTGTGGATGTTACTTTTATGGGGGCACTGTGCCTGTCAGTATTAGGAGGCACTGTGGATGTTACTTTTATGGGGGCACTGTGCCTGTCAGTATTAGGAGGCACTGTGGATGTTACTTTTATGGAGGCACTGTGCCTGTCAGTATAAGGAGGCACTGTGGATGTTACTTTTATGGGGGCACTGTGCCTGTCAGTATTAGGAGGCACTGTGGATGTTACTTTTATGGGGGCACTGTGCCTGTCAGTATTAGGAATCACTGTGGATGTTACTTTTATGGGGCACTGTGCTGTCAGTATTAGGAGCACTGTGGTGTTACTTTTTGGGCCTGTGCCTGTCAGTATTAGGAGATGTGGGTTACTTTTATGGGGCACTGTGCCTGTAGTATTAGGAGGCACTTGGTGTTACTTTTAGGGGGCACTGGCTGTCGTATTAGAGATGTGGATGTTACTTTATGGGCACTGTGCTGTCAGTATAGGGGCACTGTGGATGTTACTTTATGGGCACTGTGCTGTCAGTATAGAGCACTGTGGTTTACTTTATGGGGGCACTGTGCCTGTCAATTAGGAGCATGTGGAGTTATTTTGGGGCACTGTGCTGTCATTTAGGACACTGTGGATTTACTTTTATGGGGCACTGTGCCTGTCAGTATGGGGCCTGTGGTGTTCTTTATGGGGGCACTGTGCCTTCAGTATTAGGAGGCACTGTGGATGTACTTTTAGGGCACTGTGCCTGTCAGTTAGGAGGCACTGTGGATGTTACTTTTATGGGCACTGTGCCTGTCGTATTAGGAGGCACTGTGGATGTTACTTTTATGGGGGCACTGTGCCTGTCGTATAGGAGCACTGTGGATGTTACTTTTATGGGGGCACTGTGCCTGTCAGTATAGGAGGCTGTGGATGTTACTTTATGGGGGCACGTGCTGTCATATTAGGAGCACTGTGGATGTTACTTTTATGGGGCACTGTGCCTGTCAGTATTAGGAGGCATGTGGATGTTACTTTTATGGGGCACTGTGCCTGTCAGTATTAGGAAGCACTGTGGATGTTCTTTTATGGGGCACTGTGCCTGTCAGTATTAGGAGGCACTGTGGATGTTACTTTTATGGGGGCACTGTGCTGTCGTATAGGAGCACTGTGGATGTACTTTTATGGGGGCACTGTGCCTGTCAGTATTAGGAAGCACTGTGGATGTTACTTTATGGGGGCACTGTGCCTGTCAGTATTAGGAGGCACTGTGGATGTTACTTTTAGGGGCATGTGCTGTCAGTATTAGGAGGCACTGTGGTGTTACTTTTATGGGGCACTGTGCTGTCATATAGGAGGCACTGTGGATGTTCTTTTATGGGGGCACTGTGCCTGTCAGTATAGGAGCACTGTGGATGTTACTTTTATGGGGGCACTGTGCCTGTCAGTATTAGGAGGCACTGTGGATGTTACTTTTATGGGGCACTGTGCCTGTCGTATTAGGAGGCACTGTGGATGTTACTTTTATGGGGCACTGTGCTGTCAGTATTAGGAGGCACTGTGGATGTTACTTTTATGGGCACTGTGCCTGTCAGTATTAGGAGGCACTGTGGATGTTACTTTTATGGGGCACTGTGCTGTCAGTATAGGAGGCACTGTGGATGTACTTTATGGGGCACTGTGCTGTCAGTATTAGGAGCACTGTGGATGTTACTTTTATGGGGGCACTGTGCCTGTCAGTATTAGGAGGCACTGTGGATGTTACTTTTTGGGGCACTGTGCTGTCAGTATTAGGAGGCACTGTGGATGTTACTTTTTGGGGGCACTGTGCCTGTCAGTATTAGGAGGCACTGTGGATGTTACTTTTATGGGGCACTGTGCTGTCAGTATTAGGAGCACTGTGGATGTTACTTTTATGGGGCACTGTGCTGTCAGTATAGGAGGCACTGTGGATGTTACTTTTATGGGGCACTGTGCCTGTCAGTATTGAGCACTGTGGATGTTACTTTTATGGGGCATGTGCTGTCAGTATTAGGAGACTTGGAGTTACTTTTTGGGGCATGTGTGTAGTTTGGAGCACTTGGTGTTACTTTTTGGGGCATGTGCTTCAGTATTAGGAGGCTGTGGTGTATTTTATGGGGACTGTGCTGTCAGTATTAGGGCATGTGGATGTTACTTTTATGGGGCACTGTGCCTGTCAGTATAGGAGGCATGTGGTGTTATTTTATGGGCATGTGCCTGTCAGTATTAGGAGCCTGTGGATGTTACTTTTTGGGCACTGTGCTGTCAGTTAGGAGGCACTGTGGATGTTACTTTTATGGGGCACTGTGCCTGTCAGTATAGGAGACTGTGGATGTTACTTTTATGGGGCACGTGCTGTCAGTATTAGGAGGCACTGTGGATGTTACTTTATGGGGCACGTGCCTGTCAGTATTAGGAGCACTGTGGATGTTACTTTTAGGGGCACTGTGCCTGTCAGTATTAGGAGCACTGTGGATGTTACTTTTTGGGCACTGTGCCTGTCGTTTAGGAGGCACTGTGGTGTTCTTTTAGGGGGCACTGTGCTGTCAGTATTAGGAGGCACTGTGGATTTACTTTTATGGGGCACTGTGCTGTCGTATTAGGAGGCACTGTGGATGTTACTTTTATGGGGCACTGTGCCGTCAGTTTAGGAGCACTGTGTGTTACTTTTATGGGGCACTGTGCCTGTCAGTATAGGAGGCACTGTGGATGTTACTTAGGGGCACTGTGCCTGTCAGTATTAGGAGCACTGTGGATGTTATTTTATGGGGGCACTGTGCCTGTCAGTAAGGAGGCATGTGGATGTTACTTTTATGGGGCACTGTGCCTGTCAGTATAGGAGGCCTGTGGTGTACTTTTATGGGGCACTGTGCCTGTCGTATAGGAGCACTGTGGATGTTACTTTTATGGGGCACTGTGCCTGTCATATTAGGAGCACGTGGTGTTCTTTGGGGCACTGTGCCTGTCAGTATTAGGAGCACGTGGATGTTATTTTATGGGGCACTGTGCTGTCAGATTAGAGCACTGTGGATGTTACTTTTTGGGGCACTGTGCTGTCAGTATTAGGAGCACTGTGGATGTTCTTTTATGGGGGCCTGTGCGTCGTATTAGGGGCACTGTGGATGTTACTTTTTGGGCACTGTGCTGTCAGTATAGGAGGCATGTGGATGTTACTTTTATGGGGCACTGTGCTGTCAGTATTAGAGCACTGTGGATGTTACTTTATGGGGGCACTGTGCTGTCGTATAGGAGGCATGTGGTGTTACTTTATGGGGCACTGTGCCTGTCAGTATTAGGACACTGTGGATGTTACTTTTGGGGCCTGTGCCTGTCAGTATAGGAGGCACTGTGGATGTTACTTTTTGGGGCACTGTGCCTGTCAGTATAGGAGCACTGTGGTGTACTTTTATGGGGCCTGTGCTGTCAGTTTAGGAGGCACTGTGGATGTTATTTAGGGGGCACTGTGCTGTCAGTATAGGAGCACTGTGGATGTTACTTTTGGGGGCACGTCCTGTCAGTATTAGGGCACTGTGGATGTTACTTTTATGGGCACTGGCCTGTCGTTAGGAGCACGTGGATTACTTTTATGGGCACTGGCTGCGTTTAGGAGATGTGGATTTACTTTAGGCACTGTGCCTGTCAGTATTAGGAGGCACTGTGGATGTTACTTTTATGGGGCACTGTGCCTGTCAGTATTAGGAGGCACTGTGGATGTTACTTTTATGGGGGCACTGTGCCTGTCAGTATTAGGAGGCACTGTGGATGTTACTTTTATGGGGCACTGTGCCTGTCAGTATTAGGAGGCACTGTGGATGTTACTTTTATGGGGGCACTGTGCCTGTCAGTATTAGGAGGCACTGTGGATGTTACTTTTATGGGGGCACTGTGCCTGTCAGTATTAGGAGGCACTGTGGATGTTACTTTTATGGGGGCACTGTGCCTGTCAGTATTAGGAGCACTGTGGATGTTACTTTTATGGGGGCACTGTGCCTGTCAGTATTAGGAGGCACTGTGGATGTTACTTTTATGGGGGCACTGTGCCTGTCAGTATTAGGAAAGCACTGTGGATGTTACTTTTATTTTTTTTTTTTTTTTTGGGGGGGGGGGGGGGGGGGGACTGTGCCTGTCAGTATTAGGAGCACTGTGGATGTTACTTTTATGGGGCACTGTGCCTGTCAGTATTAGGAGGCACTGTGGATGTTACTTTTATGGGGGCACTGTGCCTGTCAGTATTAGGAGGCACTGTGGATGTTACTTTTATGGGGCACTGTGCCTGTCAGTATTAGGAGGCACTGTGGATGTTACTTTTATGGGGGCACTGTGCCTGTCAGTATTAGGAGGCACTGTGGATGTTACTTTTATGGGGGCACTGTGCCTGTCAGTATTAGGAGGCACTGTGGATGTTACTTTTATGGGGGCACTGTGCCTGTCAGTATTAGGAGGCACTGTGGATGTTACTTTTATGGGGGCACTGTGCCTGTCAGTATTAGGAGGCACTGTGGATGTTACTTTTATGGGGGCACTGTGCCTGTCAGTATAAGGAGGCACTGTGGATGTTACTTTTATGGGGGCACTGTGCCTGTCAGTATTAGGAAGCACTGTGGATGTTACTTTTCTGGGGGCACTGTGCCTGTCAGTATTAGGAAGCACTGTGGATGTTACTTTTATGGGGGCACTGTGCCTGTCAGTATTAGGAAGCACTGTGGATGTTACTTTTATGGGGGCACTGTGCCTGTCAGTATTAGGAGGCACTGTGGATGATACTTTTATGGGGGCACTGTGCCTGTCAGTATTAGGAGGCACTGTGGATATTACTTTTATGGGGGCACTGTGCCTGTCAGTATTAGGAGGCACTGTGGATGTTACTTTTATGGGGCACTGTGCCTGTCAGTATAAGGAGGCACTGTGGATGTTACTTTTCTGGGGGCACTGTGCCTGTCAGTATTAGGAAGCACTGTGGATGTTACTTTTCTGGGGGCACTGTGCCTGTCAGTATTAGGAAGCACTGTGGATGTTACCTTTATGGGGGCACTGTGCCTGTCAGTATTAGGAGGCACTGTGGATGATACTTTTATGGGGGCACTGT
This sequence comes from Oophaga sylvatica, assembly GCA_033576555.1. Taxonomy (NCBI): domain Eukaryota; kingdom Metazoa; phylum Chordata; class Amphibia; order Anura; family Dendrobatidae; genus Oophaga; species Oophaga sylvatica. The sequence continues at coordinate 11,402 of JARQOD010004438.1, forward strand.
GCCTGTCAGTATTAGGATGCACTGTGGATGTTACTTTTATGGGGGCACTGTGCCTGTCAGTATTAGGAAGCACTGTGGATGTTACTTTTATGGGGGCACTGTGCCTGTCAGTATTAGGAGGCACTGTGGATTTTACTTTTATGCGGCACCAAGGAGAAAATTAAGTGTATTTCTCCCTGGAGCCGCCGGCTTTCAGTCACGCCGGAGTGGCCACAGTCACTTTTCACACCATGTCAGTGAAAGCCGGCGGCTCCTGAGATGAAGCAAGTTCCTTTTCTCCCAGGTGCTGCACTTTGAGTAGAGACCCCCGGGCACATTTTTTTACTGCTATTAACCTACATATTAGCCCAATATCTACTGGAAAATAGCATTTTTCGACGTGACCGGTTCCCTTTAAGCATTTTTTTTTCTGGAGGTTTTCTGAGCAGACCTGCCTGAAAAGAAGCTTATGTCTAAAAAAGAATCTGATCGTGGATCATTGCCCAGAGGTAAAATTCTGATACATCTGCATGTATTGTTCTACGATTGCTGATCTCCTCCTCGCCCTTGAATTTTCGTCTTGTCTTGCTCCCATCGGTGCGGTCACCTGGTAGCTGTAGTCCAGCTCCTTGGTCATGATCTGTGGCTTGCGTCCTCGTCGTCGTCCCGCCAGCTCCTTTGATGTGTCATCTTGACCCTTTGATTTGTTCCGGTCTTCGATTCTGCATCGGATGGAGTTGCGATCACAGTTACTTGTTGGGGTGTTAATGCGCATTCACAGGGGGCCAATATTCTGTGCCCCTGACAAATCCGCTATAAACTGTGCACGTCTTACACGTGGATTTCCTGCAGAAAAACAGAGGGTTAAACCTGCAGCAATTACATTTCCAAAATACTGCCCGCATGAATCCACCACCTGTGAGAAAAAGTGAGGAATAAATTCCACAACTTAGTTTAACCGGTGCCAAACTGACTGCGGCACAAGGATCCACTTCACCGATTCTCGACTTCTTCCGGAACTGGGTAAGAAGACACCGCAGACTTTAGAAACCTTCACGTTCCTCTGTACAAGAGCCTTCGGCATTAGTAATGTCTACCTTAAGAAATAATTCACTTTTCCAGACTTAGTAAAACTCTGAAATGAGAAGGTTGTGTTTATATGACGTCGTTACCCAGCAGATGGCTCGGAATGAATGGCCGGATAATATCGCGCTCTTATGATACGACACCTCGTGCCGCAGTCTCATTACATTCACCATGAGACTACGTAAAATAAGCACACGAGGAGCCGCGGTGAACCCGTGACCGCCGCAGTGAACGGGCTCAATTACGAGTGGGGTGCGACCGAGATAAAGGGAAATTCATAGACTCTTCTGTAATTCTTGGCCACACTATGAAGTCTGGCCAAGAAGACGTGAAGATTAGATTTGGTCCCTTTGGAGTTTCAGAACGTGAAATTATGGCCGTGAAGATATCAATTTTGGCTATCCATTATAGACTGATCAGAGGAGTGTATATACCATAAACAGCGGGGAAAATAAGTATTTGATACACTGCCGATTTTGCAGGTTTTCCCACCTACAAAGAATGGACGCCTGCCACTGCCATGTGAAGGTTTCACAGGATCATATTACGCCCACATAATACTGCCAAACAGAACTTATGTAATAGCCCTGTACTATGGGCATATAGAGCTTACATATTAATACTATAAAGTGCCCACATAAAACTACAACCAAGCTAATATTATAGTATCATACAGTGCAAACATAACACCGGCACATAAATAATACATCCATACAGCGCTCACATATTACTGCCAGTACACCGGGCGCCAATCGTCCACACCGAATGTATCCCATGCATTTGCGCAAAGGAAAAACAATCTCCAGGCAAAAGGTAATAAATCGTTTATAATTCATAGTTGTAGAAATGGGGATAAGAAATGTAAAAAATGTTCTGAATTAGAATCCACAATACAATAAACACCTCCTGACTGTGAAATAAGTGACTCCCCCAAATCCCTCCGGGAAATTGTGCTTACCGTCATTACGTGGAACTATAGGCTTATACTGATCAGCGGGAGCGACTCCATGTAAAGGATTCGCTCTCCGTAATATCCAACACGTTCTCACCTCCTGCTGTGATATTCAATGTGATCATTCACCAAGAAAGAGGCGATGACAAACGCAGAATTAACTCCGAGAGGGGACACGATGTTCTCACATTATCTTATACATACTGCACTCAGCGCAACCCCCAATCATCATATCTAAAATTTACATCTCAGAGATGGATCCGGAATAAAAGAAGCGCTGAAAATGTAATAGGGAAATTACACCGTATCAACCTGAGATCCTAAGCAGTAACTGGAAATGTTACACAAAAGTACAGGAACAATTACAGGAATATAACTATTATCATACTACCCCCTATGTACAAGAATATAACTACTATAATACTGCCCCTATGTGCAAGAATATAACTACTATAATACTGCTCCTATGTACAAGAATATAGCTACTATAATACTGCCCCTATGTACAAGAATATAACTACTATAATACTGCTCCTATGTACAAGAATATAACTACTATAATACTGCCCTATATACAAGAATATAACTACTATAATACTGCTCCTATGTACAAGAATATAACTACTATAATACTGCTCCTATGTACAAGAATATAACTACTATAATACTGCCCCTATGTACAAGAATATAACTACTATAATACTGCCTCCTATGTACAAGAATATAACTACTATAATACTGCCTCCTATGTACAAGAATATAACTACTATAATACTGCTCCTATGTACAAGAATATAACTACTATAATACTGCCCCTATGTACAAGAATATAACTACTATAATACTGCCTCCTATGTACAAGAATATAACTACTATAATACTGCCCCTATGTACAAGAATATAACTATTATAATACTGCCCCTATGTACAAGAATATAACTACTGTAATACTGCCCCTATGTGCAAGAATATAACTACTATAATACTGCTCCTATGTACAAGAATAGAACTACTATAATACTGCCCCTATGTACAAGAATATAACTACTATAATACTGCCCCTATGTGCAAGAATATAACTACTATAATACTGCTCCCTATGTACAAGAATATAACTACTATAATACTGCTCCTATGTACAAGAATATAACTACTATAATACTGCCCCTATGTACAAGAATATAACTACTATAATACTGCCCCTATGTACAAGAATATAACTACTATAATACTGCTCCTATGTACAAGAATATAACTACTATAATACTGCTCCTATGTACAAGAATATAACTACTATAATACTGCCCCTATGTACAAGAATATAACTAGTATAATACTGCCCCTATGTACAAGAATATAACTACTATAATACTGCTCCCTATGTACAAGAATATAACTACTATAATACTGCTCCTATGTACAAGAATATAACTACTATAATACTGCCCCTATGTACAAGAATATAACTACTATAATACTGCCCCTATGTACAAGAATATAACTACTATAATACTGTCCCTATGTACAAGAATATAACTACTATAATACTGCTCCTATGTACAAGAATATAACTACTATAATACTGTCCCTATGTACAAGAATATAACTACTATAATACTGCTCCTATATACAAGAATATAACTACTATAATACTGCTCCTATGTACAAGAATATAACTACTATAATACTGCCCCTATGTACAAGAATATAACTACTATAATACTGCTCCTATGTACAAAAATTAACTACTATAATACTGCCCCTATGTACAAGAATATAACTACTATAATACTGCCCCTATGTACAAGAATATAACTAGTATAATACTGCCCCTATGTACAAGAATATAACTACTATAATACTGCTCCCTATGTACAAGAATATAACTACTATAATACTGCTCCTATGTACAAGAATATAACTACTATAATACTGCCCCTATGTACAAGAATATAACTAGTATAATACTGCCCCTATGTACAAGAATATAACTACTATAATACTGCTCTATGTGCAAGAATATAACTACTATAATACTGCCCCTATATACAAGAATATAACTACTATAATACTGCTCCTATGTACAAGAATATAGCTACTATAATACTGCCACTTATGGATAATATTGTGCAGTAATAATGCACATTTATAGACATCCTATTACCCTTCTTGTGCCCCTTATTGGCTGTAACAGATGAATTATTGGCCTTCGTACAGGCAGAGTATGGAGCGACCACTATATACGGTAATCGAGCTCTTATCTTTCTCTGGTCCTCCCTTCCCGGAGGTCGGTGACAATGTGCTGATGATAAGTAAGGTCCATTGATTAGGTAAATGGTGACTTGTGACATGAGGATTGCTGCCCTCTTATGCAGCGCGGACCCCCGGCTCCATTGCTGCACTGGTGATTACATGTGAGCGCATTAGCTCTGGCTTTGTGATGTCTGTGACTGATGAATGAATGGAAGAAATATGTAAATATTGGAATATTGCCAGAGTGCGGATTCTCGGAGATTTGTATACACAATAGTAGTGCTGCCGTCTGCCCGCCATATGCGGCTGTGTGCAGATCTGAGACCTGGATTACTTATACTGGGCCACAATGGAGGTGTCGGTGTAGGTGGAATATATTGTATTTTCTTTTCTTCCTATAGATTATGAAGACAAAATGGAATCAGGGGTGTAGAGTTAGCAGCGCCTCCAGAGCCACTGTGCCTGAGGGGGTCCAGTACGCCTTGGCCGAAAAAGACAACATTATTACAAATGTCCCATGATAAGTGTGGGGGGTCCAAATTCCAGATTTTGCATTGGTTTCTCATCTTCAGGGAGGCGCCCCCTGTTTGAATCCCACCCTGAGATTAGGAAAGATACCGATGCTCAAATTGGTGCCACGCCGTAGATCTGTAGGACAAACCATAACGCCATACATCTAAAATGTAGAGCATCAAGTGGGGAGCTGTGTCCCTATGATAGGTAAGGGGTGAAGTGATTATAATATTTTTTTATTTTTTTATCCCTCCATTTATTATACTCTGGGGTCTGGAAAGAACTAAGAACATTATAGCATTTAACCGGCAATTGGATTCATGTTGAAAAAAATTTGACATGAATCGAATCCCGGCTGAATCTTGGCAAATCTTGAGAATCGAATTTGGTCAGATTGGTTTATCAATACATACAAGGTCAGAATCGTTGGCCGGTGGGATGTGGGCCGATCATGCGTTAGGATTTATGATCACTGTAAGGACACACCTCCTTCCCCTACAAGCGTGGAGAATACGAGAGATTCTCGGAAGAGTAGAAACGTTAATTGTCAGTTCCAGATTGATTCATGAACACCAAATTATGGAAATAAGTCACAGAACGGCCAATCGGGTTCTCATGTCATCACAAGAATGATGGTTTTTGTCCTCGCTGTTGATGGAGTGGTGGCATGACCAGTCATCAGATGAATTGGTTTATGCTTTAGGGAAACCTCAACTTGGCATCTGTGACTTCCTAACGATTGGAGGAGATCTTCCTCCGACCTCCAAAATAAAGCAACTGAGACACATTCTAGGCTGGATCGTTACAGGTTTCCTCCCGACTCATTATCGTCTCCACAAGCAAACACATAAATTACAGTCCACGACCAGGTGCCTTCACCTCCAGGAGATGCTTCCATTTAGCTTTAGTTTTTACACAGTGCTCTTCCCATAATCAAACATTGGACACAGTTGACAATTTTTGACTTTTTTTCTCTTGGTTTGGCAGAGCAGGGTATGCCGGTGATTGATTTGACAAGGGGTGCGAATTCACTGAGGAAAGAGGGATTACATTGGGTCATCATGGCTCGCCATTCGGCATGGATTTTGTCTTGCGATTGGGTGAGGTTGTCAGAATTGACATTTTTTCTTACCGTATCTTCTCCTTTCTGTGGGGACTTTATAGTAAGGACAATACAGATGGAGGCGATTGGCCACTGTTTGCAAATTATATAAATTTTTATTTATCCTAGACTGACCTCATTTTTCATACTCCATAATTCAGATCCTTGCTGTAAACCTCAAAATTCTGATCTTAGACCAGATCTCATAATTCAAACACGCTCCTAAGCAATATTTTCCAACTTTTACAGAGAGTTGTATGGGAGGCAGTAAAACTTTGCATGAAGTTGAAAATGCCCCCAATCCAGACCTTTTTTTACTCCGTGTCCAGCTGATCCCTTTCCACACCCTTCCCTAGTCTCTGAATGTAGAATTGGATGGCGGGAGCTTCCCATAAACATTGTAAAAGAAGCCTCCTGTAAGTGTTGCTTTTTGGAAGGTTTGTTTGAGAGACGCCGATCCCCGACTTGACCTCAAAACCACAGAACAGACCCCATAGTTCAGCTCCAAAATTTAGACCCTCTAATAAATTATGACTCTTCACGCCAGGCTCCTCTTTAGCATTTCTGGCTCCTCTTTGGCTTTAAACTTTTCATGTTCTCTATTGTTTCATAGTTTTAAGGTTTAGTCCATCAAGTTCAACCTACAATCCTACGTGTTGATCCAGAGGAAGCCAAAACCTCATGATTCCGATACTAAGTGCCCCATATTAGGGGAAAATGACTTTGTTATTCCACATACTGCAATCAGACTAGTTCCCTGGATCAAGAGGGGCAATGCTGGGGACCAAAATAGGGACAATCCAATAATATCCATGACGCTTAAAAATTAAACTCTATGCACCATTGTATCCTACTGGCCGGTGGATCTTTGGATGTTTAGATAAATCATATCCACCATCATAGCCACCAACAAGAGACAAGCATCCAACATCAGTGCCCAGGAGAGAAAGGCCATACAGTCTCTGAAAACCAACAAAGAAATCATCATTAAACCTGCTGACAAGGGAGGTGCAATAGTCATGATGAACACATCAGACTATATGAAGGAAGCAAACGACAACTTACGGACACACGCTACTACAGAAAACTGGAGTCGGACCCTACACAGGACTATTACAAGGAACTAAGCAAGTTGGTATCTTGTCTGTCTGACAAATCCATAAGAGCTGATGACCTGATACCAGAAAGTCCAAGAACAGGGACGTTTTACATGCTTCCCAAAATCCACAAAGCTGGGAATCCAGGGAGGCCGATTATTTCATGTGTGGACATCCTTACTGAGCAGGTATCTGGATGGGTAGAGGGCATTCCTAAACCCCTGGTAAAGGATACACCCAGCTACATTCAGGACACAACCGACCTACTGAATAAACTAGCAGCAATAGGTCCCCTACCAGAAGGAACCATCCTGGCCACCATGGACGTGGAATCTTTGTACTCTAATATCCCACACCAGGATGGATTAAATGCCTGCAAAGTCTTCATGGGAAACACCGGGAATGATGCTGATTTTGTGGTGAAACTCACAAAATTCATCCTCACCCACAATTACTTTGAATTTGACAACAAGATCTACAGTCATGGCCAAAAGTTTTGAGAATGGCACAAATATTATATTTTCACATGATCTGCTGCCCTCTGGTTTTTATGTGTGTTTGACAGATGTTTTTATCACAGACAGAAATATAATAATTGCAAACATATGAGTAACAAAATCTTATATTGACAGTTAGAATGAGTTAATGCAGCAAGTCAATATTTGCAGTGTTGACCCTTCTTCTTCAGGACCTCTGCAATTCTCCCTGACATGCTCCCAATCAACTTCTGGACCAAATCCTGACTGATAGCAGTCCATTCTTGCACAATCAATGCTTTCATTTTGTCAGAATTTTTAGGTTTTTGTTTGTCCACCCGTCTATTGATGATTGACCACAAGTTCTCAATGGGATTAAGATCTGGGGAGTTTCCAGGCCATGGACCCAAAATCTCTATGTTTTGTTCCCTGAGCCATTTAGTTATCACCTTTGTTTTATGGCAAGGTGCTCCATCATGCTGGAAAAGGCATTGTTGATCGCCAAACTGCTCTTGGAGGGTTGGGAGAAGTTGCTCTTGGAGGACATTCTGGTACCATTCTTTATTCATGGCTGTGTTTTTAGGCAAGACTGTGAGAGAGCCGATTCCCTTGACTGAGAAGCAACCCCACACATGAATGGTTTCAGGATGCTTAACAGTTGGCATGAGACAAGACTGATGGTAGCGCTCACCTTGCCTTCTCCGAATGAGGCATTTTCCTGATGTCCCAAACAATCGAAAAGGGGATTCATCAGAGAAAATAACTTTACCCCAGTCCTCAGCAGTCCACTGCCTGTACCTTTTGCAGAATATCAGTCCGTCCATGATGTTTTTTCTGGAGAGAAGTGGCTTCTTTGCTGCCCTCCTTGAGACCAGGCCTTGCTCCAAGAGTCTCCGCCTCACAGTGCGTGCAGATGCACTCACACCTGCCTGCTGCCATTCCTGAGCAAGCTCTGCACTGCTGGTAGCCCGATCCCGCAGCTGAAACACTTTTAAGAGACGGTCCTGGCGCTTGCTGGTCTTTTTTGGGCGCCCTGAAGCCTTTTTGGCAACAATTGAACCTCTCTCCTTGAAGTTCTTGATGATGCGATAGATTGTTGACTGAGGTGCAATCTTTCTAGCTGTGATACTCTTCCCTGTTAGGCCATTTTTGTGCATTGCAATGATGACTGCACGTGTTTCTTTAGAGATAACCATGGTTAACAGAAGAGAAACAATGATGCAAAGCACCAGCCTCCTTTTAAAGTGTTCAGTGTTGTCATTCTTACTTAATCATGACAGATTGATCTCCAGCCATGTTCTCATCAACACCCACACCTGTGTTAATGGAGCAATCACTGAAAAGAGGTTAGCTGGTCCTTTTAAGGCAGGGCTGCAATGATGTTGAAATGTGTTTTGGGGGATAAAGTTCATTTTCTAGCCAAATATTGACTTTGCAAGTAATTGCTGTTAAGCTGATCACTCTTTATAACATTCTGGAGTACATGCAAATTGCCATTAGAAAAAGTGAAGCAGTAGACTTTGTAAAAATTAATATTTGTGTCATTCTCAAAACTTTTGGCCATGACTGTATCTTCAGAAGACTGGCACAGCTATGGGAAGTAAAATGGCTCCACAGTATGCAAATCTTTTCATGGCCAAGCTTGAAAGCGACTTTTTGTCCTCATGTCCCATCAGGCCTCGGGCCTACTACCGCTACATTGATGACATTTTAATCATCTGGACGGAGTCTGAACAACAGCTAAAGGCGTTCCATGAACAGTTCAACCAATTTCATCCAACCATCAACTTAACACTCAACTACTCCAGCACTGAAATTAACTTTTTAGACACCACCATTAAGCTAAAGAACAATGAAATAGAGACATCCCTGTATCAGAAGCCAATCGACCGTCCAACATACCTTAAATGGGACAGTTTCCATCCAAAACACATAAAAAACTCTATTGTCTACAGCCAAGCCATCAGATACAACCGTATATGTTCCAACTCCATGGATAGAGATGAACACCTTGGTCGCCTCAGAAAGACTTTTTTGAACCAGGGCTACCATCCAAGAACAATTGAAAACCAAATTACAAGAGCCACCAGAATATCAAGGAATCACCTGCTACATTACAAAACTAAAGAAGAAAATAACCGGGTGCCTCTAGTGGTCACCTACAATCCAAATCTGGAGATGCTAAGGGGAGCTGCACGGAAACTACAACCTTTACTACAAAAAGATGCCCAATTACAATCCATATTTCCAGACCCCCCACTACTATGTTTTAGGCAGCCCCCAAATCTAAGAAGCATCATTGTCAGAAGCTCCCTGTCCTCCCCAACAGCTGCAGGAACCTTTCCTTGCAACAAGAAGAAGTGTAAAACCTGTGCATCTATAATGACCACGGACAAGATAAAGATCCCCAACTCCCATCAGGACTACAAGATCCCAGGTACTTTCAGCTGCATCACATCTAATGTGGTGTACCTAATTATATGTACTAAATGTCCAACTGGGGTCTGTATGTGGGAGAGACCGGGCAAAACTGAGAACAAGGATGAATTCTCATCGCCACACAATAAGAGAAAAAAGAATGGATTTACCTGTGGCAAAACACTTTTGTATGCCGGTCATAGCATGATGGATATGGAATTACTGGTATTAAAATCTAACTTCAAATATGAGAAAGATAGAAAGGTTTGGGAATATAAGCTCATGATGACCTTTGACACTCTTAGTGCTGGAATGAATATATCACACGGATTCATGTCATTCTATATCAATTAAGGAATCTGCGTCTCTGACCTTCTAGGGGCATCAAAACACAATAGCAGACTCCAATCAGAGGGTAATAAAACTTTCTCTCCTTATCTATGAACTGTTCCAATATTTATGTCATCCCTCTGCCATAATGACTATTCTGCTTTACGTCACTTGTCTTATCTATTGCATTATTCCTGTGTCCTCTTGTGTATAAATATGTGATTCTTCAGATGTTGTATTAGTCATTGCCTGATGAAGAGACCTGAGTAGTCTCGAAAGCTGCAATTTGTTACCATCTTTTCAGTTAGCCATTAAAAGGTATCAACCACTGAGGACTCTCAAGTCTAAATATTTTTCTATCTACTGGCTAACACGGTACGAAGATACACATCTTTCCTATATAGATAAATCAAAGTTTTGATTTGCATATATGAGATAAAAATTGACCACTTGACCTCTGGATTTATGGTTGATTAAATCATCCTTCAATTGAAAAACAAAAATCTAATTTTTGTTTTAAATTCTTCATAAATTTGCTTTCGCATTAATTCTAGTAGCGCATTAACCTTTTTTCCTTGGAGCTTCTTACTCCAGAATCCACATTTCATTTTTGAAAAAAAAAAACAATGTTTTTCTGGTACATGAGTAGAGCCCTGACTTGAGGCCACGTATCCATCAGTATTCTGCGGTGATCCGGCCTCCAGCTCCTTCTGTCAGTTGCATGAATAATAAAAAACATATTCTTATCATTACTAGTCAGATCACTTCTGCATAAGAAATGCGAGGGTCCTTGGTGTAGATTCCTAATACATTGACACAGATAATAAATCAGGATGATATCTGCAGCGCCGCCCGCACCATGTCTGTTATCCTTATGGGCAGATATGATGTCGGCTTTCCTACTAGGAAAACATGTTCCCCAATTAGAAGATCAACCGAATCTACGTGTAGAGATAACGAATGGATTTTATGGAGAAGAAGGATAAAGAAACCTCTCCATAGGACCGATTGGGGCACATGGCCTAACTGCAAACTTCTTGATTGTTTTACGGCAGTGAATTCTGGCGGGAAGCGCGAGACGCCTTCTAGAAATGCTGCTTTTTGAAAAGTTTTGGTTGACACCTCGAGATCAGACAATTTACTTGGGAGGGTTAACCTTTTAAGCGATTTGGCATGTGTGTCAAATGGACATAATAGTGAGGCAGCCCTTTGATTTTGTCTTCCAACGTAAGAAAAAAAGTCTGTTTAACATGGAGGGGCGGTCTACAGCACAGGTGACTCCACAGAATAAACTAACGCTGGCTGTAGTCACAAGGTAGCCGATGGTTTAAATTGTAGTCAAATTTACTAATATACGTATAGGGGAACATCTGAGGGATATAGCAAATAAAAGAGATACCGCTCCTGCTTTGAGCAGGGGGTTGGACCAGATGACCCAGGAGGTCCCTTCCAACTCTACCATTCTATGATTCTATTGCCAATCACATTAATGACATTCATCATGGCGACCCCAAGAAAATTCTCTTTTTAGGTATTGATAAAATCTCTCCCCCCATCAGAGGAAGTGATTGGGATTGGATGATCCTACAAAAAGAAACAAAATGGATCTTCTGGCTTCAGACCATCCATCCTAAGGTTCTCAATGACCAACTTTCCTTTGCTTCCTTCCTTTAAAATAGTGTGATCTATGACTATTCAGGGAGGGTTAGCTTATAGGTAGGTAGGGACCTCTAGTATTTAGGGTTTCTTTAGGGTATCCCCCAATGCCATATCTACTCTGTAATTCTGTATGTCTTTTTTCCTCCTTCTTACTCTTCATGCCCTTGTCTCCTTGGGGAGGTCTCCTGTCTCAATAACGATAATTTGAAATTGTTAATTTCCCATTTGTTTTTTAGTTCCTCTAGGTATCGATCTGAGTGGTGGTCCGTTCTGGGATCATATTTATATATGTCTATGGTTTAGTGAATCCTGCATATGGTATTATGGTTTGTGGTAGGTGATTTGCATAATTGCGATCCTTCTATTTTTCCCCCATTTCTCTGGGATGACCTTCATTATATCTCCACATTATACTTAGGTATACCGCAATCAGTAATGCGCAAGAGTATGGAACAGCATTTGACTAATGGTTTCCTCATCGGTGACACTGCAGTATCTATATGATGGAGTAGAGAAACCGAAAGGACGCGCATGCGCAGTAGTGTTGTTTGCGCTCCATTGCGTTCCTCAGTCTGACGCGGCGGCGCAGCCCGGAGTTGATACAGGAAGTGACCCGTCTTAACCGGAAGTACTCCTGCGGCGCGTGCTATATGAGATGAACGCTGTGAGCGTTTACACTATCTGAAGCGACTGGTCTTATTATTTGTTTGCCAGTATTTGGTGGCTGACTATTATCTAATTTATATTTTGTCGCCACCACTGGGCACAGCATCACCCCTTCCCATATGTGATCTGGTTCATGGTCTCAATTTTGAGCTATCACCCACTTATTGATCATATATACCTGTTCTTCATCTACCTTTGATGACTAGGTTGTTTGGGTACTGTGCAATAGTGTGTGTTTTTATGTGACACCTTATATGTCTTTGTCTTGTATGTCGCACGTGCACTTTTATATCATTATTAGTAAAGGTTATGTTTTAAATTTATTTCATCCAAATGAGCTAAATTAGATCTATATCTGCTTTGGTTACCATATGCTATTTATGTCAAATTTACCAACTCCCCCTAAGAACTGGACTATCTCCTTGTACATTCATTTGAATCAATAGGGAAGAGGCAAAAGTGAGTGGAGTGTGAGGCGCACATAGGTTATGGGATGGTGCAAAATGAAGACAGCTGCAATTTCTCCCCATTCTAAGGAATGTATCTGTCATTCTCCATATCCACCGATGTGCCACCTGCATAGCACCTCAGAAGCCTCCCAAGCTTGGGGATGCATTCACATAGTGGCACATACCACTAATTATAATGCACATCTTCACATTCATGAGGTTATCCGACTCTTCCAGGGTTTCGGCACCATTTTGCACTCAGCACTATCTGTATAAGCACTGGCTTTGAACTATCTGTCCAGTCGCGCCTCCTTCAATTGGCACTGCTCTTAAGCATAAGTATTTTGTCACCCTCTAAAAGGGCCAGCAAACAGTTTGTTCAGCGTAGTGTTGGGGTTGTAGGTGCACAGTGTCATCCTTCCAAGGGAAACTCCAAACACAATTTACAGAATGGCAACTATATAACTCCGATAAATACATATGAACCCAATCAACAAATTAAGAAAATATAAATTTTATTATATATCAAAAAAATTACATATAAAGAAGAAACAAACAACGGTTAAAAAGTGGGAAACCCTAATAGGGCACCACAACCCACACTTAAGTCAATTAGACGCTGCACATACCAAAAATCCTCAATAAATACTCCTATACAGCTAAGTAGCTGCAAGGAGACACCACTAAGGCATAGTTTAACTATACAATAATAACTAATAATCATATGCAGATGATTAATAGAGTGCGATAGTCCAATTTACCTCCTGTGGGTGACGGTGCCCGCCCCAACGCACGTTTTGGCGTTCAGCCTTCTTCCGTAATTTTTTTGATATGTAATAAAATTTATATTTTCTCAATTTGTTGCTTGGGTTTATATGTATTTATCGGAGTTATTTACTTTTTTGAACCTAATGATGGGTCCAGTATTTAGTGGTGGCATATTTTTTGTATTAAGTTCTTGTTATGATGCCTCAAATAGTGACTTTTGTTAATTAGAATGGCAACTATGTTACCACTTATCTCTCCAAAGGATGAGCTAATTACCAAACCGAACCCGTCCTCCTTTTACCTACAAGAGACTCTGCAGGACTATGAAAGACCATGGAGAACGTAAGCAGTGAATTGACTGAATCTACCTTTTTTGGTCCTCTCCATTAAAATGGAGATTGAGCATAACTGAGCTTGTATATTACTTTACTAAGGGTTAGAAAATAAGTGCACTCTATTCTGGAGGCACATTGTAAAATCCAACTTGCTTGGTCATATTATAGCATTGAAGAGGCTGTTGATGGATCCTATTCCAATGTGCAGATCTGCGGGGGCGGTACATAACACAAAGGTCCTGCTCCGCCCCTGCAGGTCCTGCACTAAGCATCACACTGTGTATCAGTTTTGCCTGCTTTATCCTTCTTCACTAGCTTATGAGAAGGAAACAAACCCATTTACCAGCAGACGATTATGTGGAATTTTAGAATTCTGTATTATAACTTGCTAAATGTAAAGTTTCCCAGAAGTAAAACCTCCACAATTTCCTGCTGAGGTTGCAGTCATAAAATCCCACATGTTCCACTTTTCCTCTAAACATCGGGTGCTCAATATTTTTATGGTTCATGTTTTTTTTTTGTTTTTTTCGCTACACTTGCATTTTCTCCACCTGAGGTTAATTTATCTACCACAGTTAAAAAGTGAAGGGAGAAAATTATAGAGTTTTAAATAATGAGATTCTGTTCTTCGGGCTGGAAGAGGATTTTTCTAGCTTCTGTCCTGGTGGGTCAAGCGCCAAAGAAGCAAAACAGTAGAGCAACTTCTCTATTGATTTGTATGAGGCCAACAAATGCTTCATGTAAATAAAGTCTTGGAAACAAAGCAGCAGACAAATCAATGCAAGAAGATGTCACTGTGAGGATTACTTATACTGCTGGCTGAATGGAGGACCCAGAATATTTCCAAAGTGTAAGTTTGTACAGACTGGGGGACATGTCTGTATGTTTCTGAGCAAAGCTATATACGTACAAGTGCTTCTCACAAAATTAGAATATGTGTGTGTATGTGTGGTGCGTACGGCATGTAGTGTGTGTGTGTGTGTGGTGTGTGTGGTGCGTACGGCATATACAGTGTGTGTGTGTGGTGCGTACGGCATGTAGTGTGTGTGTGGTGCGTACGGCATGTAGTGTGTGTGTGTGTGTGTGGTGCGTACGGCATATACAGTGTGTGTGTGTGGTGCGTACGGCATGTAGTGTGTGTGTGGTGCGTACGGCATGTAGTGTGTGTGTGTGTGTGTGTGTGTGTGGTGCGTACGGCATATACAGTGTGTGTGTGTGGTGCGTACGGCATGTAGAGTGTGGTGTGTGGTGCGTACGGCATATACAGTGTGTGTGTGTGGGGGTGGTGCGTACGGCATGTGTTGGTGTGTGTGTGGTGCGTACGGCATGTAGTGTGTGTGTGTGGTGTGTGGTGTGTGGTGCGTACGGCATATGTAGTGTGTTGTGTGTGTGGTGGTACGGCATTATAGTGTGTGTGTGGTGCGTACGGCATGTAGTGTGTGGTGTGTAGTGGTGTGTGTAGTTTGTGTGTGTGGTGCGTACGGCATATAGTGTGTGTGTGTGGTGCGTACGGCATGTAGTGTTGTGTGTGTGGTGCGTGCGGCATGTGTGTGTGTGTGTGTGGTCGTACGGCATATTGTGTGTGTGTGTGGTTGTGTGTACGCATATAGGGTGTGTGTGTGTCTACGCAATAGTGTGTGTGTGTGGTGGTAGGCATTAAGTGTGTGTGTGTGGTCGTACGCATAGTGTGTGTGGTTGTGGAACGCATATACAGTTGTGTGTGTGTGTACGTAGTGGTAGTTGTGTGTGTGTGTGTACGTACGCATATAATGTGTGTTGTGTTGTGGTACTACGGCATATATGTGTGTGTGTGTGGTGTGACGCATATAGTGTGTTGTGGTGGACAGCATATAGTGTGTGTGGGGTGTACGCATATAGGTGTGTGTGTGTGTGTACGGCATATAGTTGGTGTGTGTGGGTGCTAGTGTGGTGTGGTGGTACGATATAGTGTGGTGTGTGTCGTACGGCATTAGTGTGTTGTGTGTGGTGTGTACGCATATAGTGTGTTGTTTTCTACGATAGTGGTGTGGTGTGGTCGTACGGCATATAGTGTGTGTGTGGTGTGTTGGTACCGGCAGTAGTGTGTGGTGTTGGTGCGTACGCAATAGTGTTGTGTGTGTGTGTGTACGGCATAAAGTGTGGTGTGTGTGGTGTACGATTGTGTGTGGGTGTGTGTGTGTGTGTGGTCGTACGGCATATAGTGTGTGTGTGGTTGTACGCATATAGGTGTGTGGGTGTGTGTGGTGGTACGCAATAAGTGTGTTGTGTGTGTGGTGTGTTACGCAATTGTGTGTGTGGTGTGTAGGCAATATTGTTGTGTGGTGCTACGGCATAAGTGTGTGTGTGGTGTACGGCATTAGTGTGTGTTGTGTGTGTGTCGTACGCATAATGTGTGTTGTGTGGTGGTACGGCAATAGTGTGTGTGTGGGTGTACGCATGGTGGGTGTGTGTGTTGTGTGGTGTAGGATATAGTGTTGGTGGTGGTACGCATATAGTGTGTGTGTGGTGCGTACGGCATAGTGTGTGTTTGGTGTACGGTATAGTGTGTGGTGTGGTGGTGTACGGCATATAAGGTGTGTGTGTGTGTCGCATATTTGTGTTGTGGTGCGTACGCATATGTGTGTGGGTGGGTAGTACGGCATAAGTGTGTGTTGTGGTGTCGTACGGCATATAGTGTGGTGGTGTGCTACGCATTAGTGTGTGTGTGTGGTCGTACGGCTAGTGTGTGGTGTGGGTAGCATAGTGTGTGTGTGTGTCTACGGCATTATGTGTGTGTGTGTGGTGCGTACGCATAATGTTGTTGTGTGTGGTTACGGCATATAGTGTGTGTTGGTGGTACGGCATATAGTGTGGTGTGGTGCTACGGCATATAGTGTGTGTGTGTGTGGGTGTCGGAATATAGTGTGTGGTGGTCGTACGGCATATTGTGTGTGTGTGTGCGTACGCATAATGTGTGGTGGGTGGTAGGTGGATTTGGTGGGTGTTAGCATATAGTGTGTGTGTGTGGTACTACGGCATATAGTGTGTGGTGTGTGCACGGCATATACAGTGTGGTGATGTGCAGCATTAGTGTGTAGTGTGTTGGTCGTACGGCATATAGTGTGTGTGTGTGGTGACGTACGGCTATATACGTTTGTGTTGTGTACTTAGGCATATAGTGTGTGTTGTGTGTGCGTACGGCATATAGTGTGTGTGGTTGTGTGTGTGTGTGTGCGTACGGCATATACAGTGTGTGTGTGTGGTGCGTAACGGCATGTATGTGTGTGTGTGGTGCGTACGGCATATGTAGTGTGTGTCGTACGGCAATACATGTGTGTGTGTGGTGTGTACGCATGTAGTGTGTGTGTGTGTGTGTGTGTGTACTACGGCATATCAGTGTGTGTGGTGTGTGTGTGTACGTACGGCATATATGTGTGTTGTGTGTGTGTGTGTACGTACGGCATATACAGTGTGTAGTGTGTGTGTGTGGTACGTACGGCATTATGGTGTTGTGGGTAGTACGGCATAAGTGTGTTGTGTGGTGCGTACGGCATATACAGTGTGTGTGTGGTACGTACGCATATAATGAGTGTGTGTGGTGCGTACGGCATTAGTGTGTGTGTTGTGGTACGTACGGCATATAGTGTGTGTGTGTGGTGGTACGGCATATACGTGTGTGTGTGGGTACGTACGCATATAGTGTGTGTGGGTGCGTACGGCTATATGTGTGTGTGTGTGCGTACGGCATATACAGTGTGTGTGTGCGTACGGCATGTGTTGTGTGTGGTGTGCTACGCATATAGTGTGGTGTGGTGCGTACGGCATGTAGTGTGTGTGTGTGCGTACGGCATATAGTGTGTGGTGTGTACGGCATTAGTGTGTGTGGTGGTGCTACGGCATATAGTGTGTGTGTGTGTGGTACGGCATGTGTGTGTGTGTGCGTACGCATATCAGTGTGTGTGTGTGTGTGTTGTGTGGTGGTCGTACGGCATATAGTGATGTGTGTGTGTGTGGTACGTACGGCATATAGTGTGTGTGTGTGTGGTACGTACGGCATATATGTGTGTTGTGGTGTGTGGTACGCATATAGCATGTGTGTGTGTGTGTGTGTGTGTGTGGTGCGTACGGCATATAAGTGTGTGTGGTGGGTCGTACGGCATATAGTGTGTGTGTGTGGTGGTACGTACGGCATATACAGTGTGTGTGTGTGTGTGGTCGTACGGCATATAGTAGTGTGTGTGTGTGTGTGTGTGGTACGTACGGCATATAAGTGTGTGTGGTGACGTACGGCATTAGTGTGTGGTGTGTGGTGCGTACGGCATATTAATGTGTGTGTGTGGTCGTACGGCATTAGTGTGTGTGTGTGTGGTACGTACGGCATATAGTGTGTGTGTGTGTGGTGTGTACGGCATAATGTGTGTTGTGTGTGTGGTGTGTACGGCATATAGTGTGTGTGTGTGGTAGTGTCGTACGGCATATGTTGATGTGTGTGTGTGTGTGGTGCGTACGGCATATAGTGTGTGTGTGTGTGGGTGTCGTACGGCATATACAGTGTGTGTGTGTGTGTGTCGTACGGCATATGTGTGTGTGTGTGGTGGTACGGCATATACAGTGTGTGTGTGTGGTACGTACGGCATATAGTGTGTGTGTGTTGGTGCGTACGGCATATACAGTGTGTGTGTGTGGTCGTACGGCATATAGTTGTGTGTGTGTGTGGTGCGTACGGCATATACAGTGTGTGTGTGTGGTACGTACGGCATATGTGTGGTGTGTGGTGCGTACGGCATTAGTGTGTGTGTGTGGTGGTCGTACGGCATATAGTGTGTGGTTGTGGTGCGTACGGCATTAGTGTGTGTGTGTGTGGTGCGTACGGCATATAGTGTGTGTGTGTGGTGGTACAACGAATAATAGTGTGTGTGTGTGGTACGTACGGCATGTAGTGTGTTGTTGTGTTGGTCGTACGGCATATATAGTTGTGGTGTGTGGTGCGTACGGCATATAGTGTTGTGTGTGTGTGTGGTGCGTACGGCATATAATGTGTGTGTGTGGTGCGTACGGCATATAAGTGTGTGTGGTGCGTACGGCATTAGTTGTGTGTGTGTGTGGTAGTACGGCATATAGTGTGTGTGTGTGTTGTGGTGTACGGCATATACAGTGTGTGTGTGTGGTGGGAGTACGGCATATAGTTGGTGTGTTGTGCGTACGCATATAATGGTGTGTGTGTGCGTACGGCATATAAGGGGTGTGTGTGCGTACGCTTAGTGTGTGTGGGTGTGATACGGCATATATGAGTGTGTGTGGTGCGTACGGCATTAAGTGTGTGTGTGTGGTGTGTACGTACGGCATATAGTGTGTGTGGTCGTACGCATACGTGTGTGTGTGTACGGCATATACAGTGTGTGTGGTGCTAGCATTGTGTGTGTGTGTGGTCGTACGGCATATACAGTGTGTGTGTGGTGGTCTACGGCATGTAGTGTGTGTGTGGTTGCTACGGCAAAGTGCACGGTGTGGTGTGTGGTGCGTACGGCATGTAGTGTGTGTGGTCGGCATCAGGTGTGTTGTGTGTGTGGTGTGTACGGCATGTAGTGTGTGTGGTGTGGTGCGTACGGCATATACAGTGTGTCGTGTGTGGTGGTACGGCATGTAGTGTGTGTCTGTGTGTGCGTACGGCATGTAGTGTGTGTGTGTGGTGCGTACGGCATATACAGTGTGTGTGTGTGTGTGGTGCGTACGGTATATACAATGTGTGTGGTGCGTACGGCATGTAGTGTGTGTGTGTGTGTTGTGTGTGGTGCGTACGGCATATACAGTGTGTGTGTGTGTGTGGTGCGTACGGTATATACAATGTGTGTGTGTGGTGCGTACGGCATGTAGTGTGTGTGTGTGTGTGTGTGGTGCGTACGGCATGTAGTGTGTGTGTGTGTGTGTGGTGCGTACGGCATGTAGTGTGTGTGTGTGGTGCGTACGGCATGTAGTGTGTGTGTGTGTGTGGTGCGTACGGCATGTAGTGTGTGTGTGTGTGTGGTGGCGTACGGCATGTAGTGTGTGTGTGTGTGGTGCGTACGGCATGTAGTGTGTGTGTGTGTGTGTGGTGCGTACGGCATGTAGTGTGTGTGTGTGTGTGTGTGGTGCGTACGGCATGTAGTGTGTGTGTGTGTGGTGCGTACGGCATATACAGTGTGTGTGTGGTGCGTACGGTATATACAATGTGTGTGTGTGGTGCATACGGCGTATACAGTGTGTGTGTGTGTGTGTTTGTGGTGCGACGGTGTTCCGCTGGTGGTACCGCGCAAGAGGCTGGTACCGCCAGCAGTTTCCATATTGAGACACTCACCACTTGGGTGTCCCAATATGGCGGTCGGTGAACTTCCGCCCTTGGAATTCTGGGATCCGGACACATCTGGACGGGTCAGGATGTGAAGACATTACAAGGTAAGTATATATTAGATATTGAACAAAAGTTTGGACACCCTATTCATGCAGTGGTTTTCCTTGTTCTTATTTGAATATACACATTGTAGATTCAGACTGAAGCAGTGTTAAACCTCTGACTTCTCACAGTGCTCCTCATTTACTCTGATGACAGGTTTGAACCCCTTTGGCTTTTTTTTCTGGCAGGTTCATCAGTCCCTTGGAATGGCTTCTCACAGTCATGTAGGAGATATCATTGGTGCTCATCGCTTATCTACTACTTTACCTTCACTCTACATCCAATCATCCCAAACCATCTCCATTAGGTTGATGGTGAAGGCCATGCCACCTGGCACAGCCTCCACCCTTCTCCTTCTTGGACACATAAAACTTACATATTCTGGAGATGTTTTGGGTTATTGTCCTACAACACAAATGATGGAACCAGTAAATGCAAACCAGATGTCATGGTGGTCGGTGCAGGATGCTGTGATCGCCACGCTGGGTAAAATGCCATGAATCTGAAATAAATCACCAACCAACAAAGCCCTCCTACACCATAAGACGTTCTCTCTCATGCTTTATGGTGGGCACCACACATGTAGAAAATATTCTGTTCACCTTTTCTGTCTCTCAATGATGTGTTGTTTGGTACCAAAAATCTGAAATCCCAACTCGTCAAACCACAGAACAGATTTCCACCAATCTCATGTCCAGCACTTGTTTGATTGGACCATACAAGTCTCTTCTTGCTAGCGGCTTCTTTGCTGAAATTTGTCCATAAAACCCAGCTTGTCGTAGTCTCCTCTGGACAGTTGACGTTGAGTGTCTACTGTTTGCTGTCTATGCATCATTTATGAGGTCTATTATCTGCTAATTTGTGTTTTCTGAGACAGGCACCTCTGATGAACTTATCCTCTGCAGCAGAGGTCATTCTTGATGTTCCTTTCCTGAGATGGTTATCATAAGAGCTTGTTTCATCATAGCGATTGGTGGTTTTCATGATTGCACTTGAGGATACCTTCAAGGTTCTAGCATCCTATTGACCTATTGATGATGCCCGGTAATTTCTCTTTTCTTAGTTGAGTGCTTATTGCCATATTCTGGCTTAGAACAGTTGTGGAATAGGCTCAGCAGTTTATAGAGCTGTGCACCACCACTACCTCCACAAAACACCCTGGAGGGTTGGTGTAGGGGGGTCTTATGGAGTAGGGGGGCTTTGTTGGTTGGTGATTTATTTCATATTCATGGCATTTTACCCAGCGTGGCGATCACAGCATCCTGCACCGACCACCATGACATCTGGTTTGCATTTACTGGTTCCATCATTCGTGTTGTAGGACAATAACCCAAAACATCTCCAGAATATGCAAGTTTTATGTGTCCAAGAAGGAGAAGGGTGGAGGCTGTGCCAGGTGGCATGGCCTCCACAATCAACTTAATGGAGATGGTTTGGGATGATTGGATGTAGAGTGAAGGTAAAGCAGTAGATAAGCGATGAGCACCAATGATATCTCCTACAAGACTGTGAGAAGCCATTCCAAGAGAAGGCCGAACTTTTAAATTCCTATTTTGCATCTGTTTTCTCTCAGAAAGGAAATGTAACATCAACTGATCTTCACTGTCCTATTAAAGGAATAGAAGAATCCAGGATATCTATAAACAGAAAGACAGTGAGGAAACACTTAGCTAACCTAAATGAATTCAAGTCTCCAGGGCCAGATGAAGACTGAAGAGACCCTTGTGGCGTATAGCGGTGCTTCCCCGCCTCCCACCAATCCCATAACAACAAAACACAACAGGCCTGGATGGGTTGAACAGGTCGGTCACAGTTTATTTAAATTATAAGCCGGGAGGGGCAAATATGATCCGCAACCGCCTCTCTGCTGAGAACCCCCGGCGCCGCCGGTGGGCGTAGACTATAAGCAGAGAGGGGCAAATACGATCCGCAACGGACTCTCTGCCGAGGGCCCACGGCGCCGCCGGTGGGCGGGCAGGCAGATGAGAGGTTACGAACCGTTGCCCCCCCCATACTACCGCTGTGACAATGAATACAACCAAAAAACTTTGTAAGTGATGAGAATGATATATATATTTTTTTTTAAACATTAAATACAATAGCCGCACGGCAAATCTTTGAATCTACAAGGGAGGGAGGGTGGGACAAGACTTCCACTGACCAGCCGGGGGAGGAAGAGGAAGAGTCCGGCCCTTGCACGAGAATTTAACCCCTGAGGGTGTGGCCGGACCCCCTTCCCCCTCATCCCCGCTGGCCAGTGGGGTCCGGTATATGGCATCACCTGGAGGGGGAGTGACGGGAGGAGGGAAGCACAGCCCCCAGTTCATTTTAGCTTATAGTCTATATGGGCTCCTCAGTCAGAAGCTCGATCCCTATTCGGTGCCATGCTTGCCAGACTGAAGAGACCCTTGTGGCGTATAGCGGTGCTTCCCCGCCTCCCACCAATCCCATAACGACAAAACACAACAGGCCTGGATGGGTTGAACAGGTCGGTCACAGTTTATTTAAATTATAAGCAGGGAGGGGCAAATATGATCCGCAACCGCCTCTCTGCTGAGAACCCCCGGCGCCGCCGGTGGGCGTAGACTATAAGCAGAGAGGGGCAAATACGATCCGCAACGGACTCTCTGCCGAGGGCCCACGGCGCCACCGGTGGGCGGGCAGGCAGATGAGAGGTTACGAACCGTTGCCCCCCCATACTACCGCCACGGAGGATCATGGGTATACCTACACAGGACTCCGACTCCCCACACAACGACCTGTTCAAACCCCATCCTGTAAAATGTTTAATAATATAACGAGTCCGATATCATTCAGATGAACGCCGTCCAGTCTCGGTAGGTTGGAATTGTCCTTTTGCAGATTGTGGTGGGTAACCACCATTCCGTAGTTTTCTCAGCTGGATTTTGCCATTTTTGTGTTTATTTTCTTTCTTGATTTGTTGATGGCTTTCGGATCTTTTGCTCCCTGCCGGACAGCGTGTGGTATTATGTCAGACCGCACCACCATCACCATATCAGGGCCGGCAGGCAGAGTGTCGTATATCTGTCGACATCATTGCGTATAGCTCGGTGCCTTTTTTCTCGGCTAGGTCGATTCCATTGGCAAATACCAACATCACCGGCCCTTTGGCAGTCTTAGCCACATTGGAATATTTGCTGCCACCGCAGCCCTCAGATGTTGCTCCAGATGAACTCCAGTTCCACTTTTTTTTTTTTTTTTTTTTTTTTATATCCGGGCGTATGCTGGCCCGTTTGTACGCCCCATAAACGTAAGAATGCGCTAGTACCCAAACTGTGGGTTTGTGGCCGCCTGAAAGAAACGAGAGGTGTTAGGGCAGATCTGGCCTTATATATCTTGCTAAACATGCGGATTTCCAGCGGCCTAATCTCTGGACTTCAGCTTCCGATACGTCGGCCCTGGCAGCTTCAGAGGCCGCCCCTATTCTGAAGGGATGTGTCCCGAATAGTGTTGAGCATTCCGATACTGCAAATATCGGGTATCGGCCGGCTTTACCCGGCAGTTGAATCAGAGGCTATTTTACTATGTAGAAGTGTATGAACTATAAATATATGTATATATATATGTCACACTGACATGTATATATATATATGTATTCTGTGTGTGCATATTTAGTGTTTACAATGAAAGGAAGGGTTTTTTTTTTGTTTTTTTTTGTTTTTTTTATTCCGATATTTCTGTCCCATAGACTTGCATTGGATTTCCGGTATCGGAATCGCCGACACTTTTGGGTATCGGTGATACCCATTCCGATCCGATACTTCTTGATGTCGGGAGATATCGCTCAACTCTAGTCCCAAATTGTTTTGGGTTACCGCCGACTGCCTCCATACAATGTTTAGAGATTGTGGGAAAATGATATTTGGTAAATGGGGACCCGTCGGTGTGTGATAGAAGAATCTACTGTCGTGTCTTATAAACGCGAAGCGCTTCACTATTTTTACCGGGCATATCGGGCCGTCTAAAGCCTTGAGCGAGACTCACGCACCTCAACCGGTGGGATCGCATTTTTTGGATCCGAACTTTAATGTGTAAAGCGTTGCTACATATGACGATGTCCTCGTGGGTCAACCGACTGATGTTGTTTTTTAAACCGCGGCGCTAGTGTGTCGACCCGCCACCACAATTGTGGGTTACCAGGGCAATGGGGTACTCAGAGCCGAGCCCATGGAAGTCTATGGGGATTGTCACAGGTAGCTGTGGCTCGGTCTGTGGCCCGGGCGGTCTGGCGTATGTTGGGGATATATTTACAGGGGATTGATGTATGTACAGTTCGTGACGCCACCTGTAGTATTCTGGTAATTTGTACCAGCGCTGCTATCGATCTCTGAGGGGATGGTGATGCAGCTAGATGTCGGGTCCCCTACAGGTGGGACTCTTCCCTCAGGTCGGTAGTTAGGTGAGGATTGTGCAGGCATGCAATAATAACTCAGTCTCACACAGTCAACGTCTTTCCATACCTTTACTTGCAGGATGTTAAGGCAGGTCCCAGGGAGGCTGATGGGGTTGATGGAGGATGAGCTTTGAGGCAACAGATAAGCAAGTTAGGGGCCTCCTTTACTGTCCAATGAAGCTGAGTACGACCAGCCTGAAGCGTAATCCTCTCTATGATTCCAGCTAGTCTTTAGCTGTTCTGCCCAGTCAAATTTGTGTTAGAAGCCTTCCTGCGAGGGAGCTGAATCCTTTTCTTGTCGTGCACAACTCAAAGTCTTCACACCCCCTGACTCCAGCTACGTTCTGACTATAAAGGGGCTTGTCTGCCGCGACCTAGGGTCCGGTAGATTCCTGGTTTTCTCTTCACTATGCTGTACAATAGTGATCCTTCGGTCCCCAGTAACCGGTTGCAACGTGCAGGACTTTTCCAAGTCAAAAGCACTTTTCCAATTACCTTCCTTCCACTTTGCCCTTCGCCTTGCTTGTCTCTTAATAGGTAGTTCAGTCTTTCTTCCAGTGGGGCACAGCTCTGACTAGACTAAGGTGTATACAGACACCTACACCAGACTCCACTTTCTGAACTGATGATAGACTTAAACTGGACACGTCTACTCTGTCCAAGGACAGGAAACTGACTTCTCACTCTGAAGTCCGAACACTGACTGACTAAATCACTCCCTTCCACACCCTGCTGGGTGTGTCAGAAGTGTACATGATGTCATGAAGAGACCTTAACTGTTACCTCTCCACTCATCCTCCTGGTATTGTGTACCAGGGCTACACATTCCCCATGGTAAACGACAGCACTCCCGGGCTGTAAAATACAAAAGACATTTTGTTTATGCAATAAACATTGAAACAATAACATCTTCCCATCCGGGAGGTGAGAACACCTTGAACGTTACGAACAATAACATTTTACATATAGAAATACAAAAGTATCAAGTAGCATTTAATAAATATATATACAAGATACTTGTGAAGGACCCGCACCAAACCTTCAACGTGGGTCCTGGGTGGGCTGCAGGACATCCAAATGCAGACCTCACTCAGTGCCACACCACACGGGTTTTTGGTTCAGAGGTGAGTCAAGGGTTCATGTGAAACCATTAAGAAGGCACTTTAGTGCAACTATTTACAGGATACAGTTTTTGGGCTGGCTCAGTCCTCAGCCTCTGAGTCCATTGTTAAACGAAGACATAATAGAGAAAAAACACATTTATATATATAGACTTTTACAATGTTCACATAAATTCGTTATAATCACTGCTGATATCTAATGGGTAATTTCCCTTTTGTGATTCTCTCTGATCTACGTGGTGTAGTTTCAGGTATATCAAGTTGCAATCTGTCTGCACTGCGTAACGGCAAACTATAGAACTGCCTTAACCTTTCTATGGATCTGGCAAGCGTACTGATGGCTGGGCGGTGTGAGTCAGCTTCACCAGGGGATCCCATAGTATGGGGCGCTGCTTCAGATGATCCATCTTGAGGTTCCACAGGTTGAGGTGTTGCTGGGATGGGTAACTCCTGAGCGGGCTCAACTGGCACCACAGGCACAACTGGAGGTAAAACTTCCTCTTGTGGCTGATAAAACTGCAACACTGGAATTATCACAGCATCTCCCAGTCGGGGCCAATCCGCAGGAAAATCTCCCAGATCGGTGTGTATGACCTCTTCCTTTCTTTCTCTTTGATTGAAGACAGGGTTCTTTTCACAACTCTTTAAGTATTCTGGACACAACTTCAAATGATCTCTGGACACCGTGGTTGTTGTTCTTCCTCCGTCTTTACTGACGACACAAACTTTTCTGTTGTCGTATTTAGAATCTTGTATGACGTAGGGTTCTTGCTCCCACTGATTATCCAGTTTATGCATCTTTCTTTTTCTTTTTATATACCTCTCCAGGCATCAGAGGCTTGGCAGGAGCATTTCGGTTGTAAACATCTTCCTGTTTCTCCCGTGCCTTATTGAGACTTTCCTCCACACAGATTTGTACTCTTCTGTATTGCTCTTGCCGATTGACGTCCCAGTTCTCAACAGCGTCGTCTGCCTCCGGTTCTACCACTCCAAGTTCTAGATCCATTGGTAGTTTTCCGGGCCTTGCTCTCATAAGATAGGCTGGAGTGCAGTTAGTTGAGCTTACAGGTATATGGTTGTACAAATCAACCAAATCAGGTAGTAAATCCGGCCATCGATTCCTGTCTTCCAACGGTATGGATCTCAACAAGTCAAGGACAATATGGTTCATCTTTTCACAAAGACCGTTGGTTTGAGGGTGATATGGTGTTGTTCTTATTTTCTTGCACCCGTACATATGACAGAATTCCTTGAATAAATCAGCTTCGAAAGCAGGTCCCTGATCGGTTAAGACTTGCTCGGGATACCCATGCGGTCTGCAGAAGCTTGCTTGAAAGGTCTTCGCGGCCGTCACTGCGGTCTGGTCTTTCACTGGAACGACTACCAGAAATCTGGAGTAATGGTCCACCATGGTCAAGGCGTATGAGTATCCAGATCTACTCGGCGACAGTTTGACGTGGTCCAGGGCCACAATCTCCAGGGGACGAGTCGTCCGGATAGGTTGCAGGGGGGCCTTTTGACTACCGTAGTCCTTTCTTCTGAGACCACAGGGTCCACAGTTCCGACACCACCTCTCGATGGAGCTGCGCATCCCTACCCAATAGAACGGCATCTCAACAGGGTCTCCAGCTTCCTCCAGCCAAAGTGTCCTGCTTGATCGTGGTACGCTTCCAACACCATTGGGACGTCTGCCTTGGGGACCACTATTTGCCAGACCATTTCATGGGTTCTGGGGTTGACGTATCTTCTGCACAACTTCTCACGGTATAGGAACAACCTGCTTTTCTCGTTCCACAGGAGCTTGGCTGACATAGGTGCATCCTTTTCCAGAGAGGAGCCTTCCTGTCTTAACAACTCCTTGATGCGGCTGACCACTGGATCACTGTCCTGAGTCTCTTTCCAGCTGTGATGGGGTAAAGGATTTAATGTTGCACCATGCTGCTTTCTGTGGACTCGATGCTCGTGGACTACCCCATTTCGATGGAACGCGGGTAGCTCAATTTCTTCCAGGTCGTCCGATTCTTCTTCCGTGTCAGAGTCATGCGGCATTCGGGACAACGCATCAGCATTAGCATTCTTTCGACCTGCCCGGTACTTGATAGTAAACTGATAATTGGACAACCGAGCCATCCATCGCTGCTCCATGGCACCCAGCTTGGCGGTTTCCAGGTGCGTTAACGGGTTGTTGTCTGTGTACGCCGTGAACTTATTGGAGGCCAGATAGTGCTTAAATCTTTCAGTAATGGCCCAGACCAGCGCCAGAAACTCCAGCTTGAAGCTGCTATAATTTTCCGGATTCCTTTCAGTTGGCCTGAGTTTTCTGCTAGCATATGCGATGACTTTTTCTTGTCCATTCTGCTTCTGACTGAGAACGGCTCCCAACCCTTCATTACTGGCGTCGGTGTACAACAGGAACGGTTGGCTGTAATCAGGATAGGTTAAGATCTCATCACCTGTCAGGATCTCTTTCATCTTTTGGAATGCTTCAGCCTGTTCTTTACCCCAATTAAAGGGAGGGTTTCTGCTCTTTAAGGATTGTCCTACCAGGAGGTCCTGTAAAGGAGCTGCCTTCTTCGTGTAATCTTTCACGAATCTCCTGTAGTAACCCGTTAGTCCCAGGAACTGTCGCACTTCCTTAAGGTTTTTCGGCTCCGGCCACTTCTGGATGGCAGTGACTTTCTCTGGGTCCGGCGCTACTCCTTCCGAACTGACGATGTGCCCCAAGTATTGTACCTTCTGCTTGAGTAGATGGCATTTTGAGGGTTTTAATTTCATCCCGTACCTGGACAGGGACTCGAATACTTCTGCCAGGTGCTTCAGATGGTCCTCATAAGTCTTGGAATACACGATGACGTCGTCTAGGTATAGCAGCACGGTTTCAAAATTGAGATGTCCCAGACAGTTTTCCATCACTCTCTGAAATGTTCCTGGGGCACTACTGAGCCCGAACGGCATTCTGTCGAACTCACAGAGCCCCATTGGGGTGGTGAAAGCCGTTTTCTCACGATCCTCCTCAGCCACAGCCACTTGCCAGTAACCACTAGTCAGATCAAGGGTAGAAAAGTAGTTAGCCGTTTTCAGAGCAGCTAATGATTCCTCTATGCGTGGTAGCGGGTATGCATCCTTGTGTGTTATGCGGTTCACCTGCCTGTAATCCACACACATTCTCATACTACCATCTTTCTTTTTAACCAGAACTAGAGGGGCTGCCCAGGGACTACAACTATCCCTTATCACCCCAGCTTTCTTCATATCATTCAACATTTCTTTAGCCTTCTGATAATGAGCTGGAGGTATGGGCCTATACCGCTCTTTGATGGGAGGATGACTGCCTGTAGGGATATGATGTTGTACTCCCTTAATTGTCCCAAAATCAAGTGGATTTTTGCTAAACACTTGGGCGTACTCTTGCACCACCCGTAATACCCCTTGCTTCTGGTGAGCGGGAGTGGTGTCCGTCCCAACATGGAGTTGCTGACACCATTCCGCCACCTGAGTTGCTGGGTCATTGTCCTCCTCTATTTGACAGGAGTCTAAGGACTCAGCCGGGAGAATAGAATTATTATCAACAGCATGAAGTTTAGCAATGGTTGCATAACGGGGTAAATTTACCTCATCATCTCCCCAATTGAGAAGCCGTACCGGTACTCTTCCATTCACCACTTCTACTACTCCTCTAGCAGTCATAAGTGTAGGTCTATGTTCTGAATGGTGGGGTTCTACTACAGCTTGGTAATTCTGTCCCCTCAGACCTATGGCTGCCCTGCACCAAATGATCATTTCACTCATTGGGGGTATCACAATAGGATCTGAGTCAGTGACCCGTACATTACCAATTTCGCCGTCGGTAAGCTTCGCTTGCTGCTGACACACCAGGGCCCGGATCTCTCTTTGGATTACTCCTCTCTGCCTTGGTCGGGCAATCTCAGCGAGCTGTTGGAGCAAGAACACAACTTCTCCCAAACAATTACCGATAATGTTAGTACCCAAAATGATATTTAAACCGTTCTCCTCATTTACAGTCTTTACTACCAGAAGCCCTTGGTCTTTCAACTCCTCTCTGCCCACCTTTACATCTACACATTTTGTTCCGAGTACTTCTACAGGAAGACCATTCGAAGCATACACAGTAAAGTCAAGGCTCGGAGGTTTAAGACTGTCCATTGACCAGTACTTGGTATATAGAGCATCAGGTATTAGGGTCACCTGGGACCCAGTGTCTAACAATGCTGGAACAGCAATACCATCTAGAATAATAGACAGGTAGGGTCGCCCGCCCACATACCTGCGGTTCCAGTCTAGGGGGCCTGACGGGTATTCTCCTGGGTGTTGGCCCTTGGACCCAGGTTCTGCCCGTTTAAAGGACACTGTGTAGACAGATGACCTTTCCGGTTGCAGCGGTAACAGATGATCTCTCGACGAGAAGGGTGTTGATCAGAGGTTGCTCCTGGGGGTGGCGTTGTCCTCCTCCGGGGGGGCGACGTCTTCTTTCTTCTCCGGTGCATCCACGGAACGTCCTCTGGGCAGTCAGCTAACAAGATCTTCCCTTCCTCCTCTTTCCGCAGCTGTAGGGCACTCATTACAGCGGCCAGATTTTTAGTCAGCTGGCGCACCTCTGAGCGCAGACAGTCCAATTCACTAGGAGGTGTCACCTGCGTTTTGGTTTCTGCCACTAGCGGGGAACAGGGGGTTACTGCCGGTTCCAGAGTGACTTCACCCTGATGATGTTGGGTGGACACCTCAGGTTTGCCCAGGGGCCGCAGCCCTTTTATTGCCATGTCCTTTAGGGCATCAAAGGTAGCATCCGGATGATCTAAGGACCACCAATTTACAGTTCTGCGTTCCTCTGGGGATCTCAATCCCTGTATAAATTGTTCTTTCAGCATTCTATTCTCGTCGATAGCATTTAAATTGTTAATTTGCTTGAGGGCTCTCAGGGCTCCCTGTAGTCGGCAAGCATAGTCCCGGATGCTGTCACCTGGCTGTTGTGAACAGTGATAGAAGGCCATCCGGAGATCCGTTTCTGTGCGGTCTTCAAATATGGCATGAAGCTTCAGGAAGATCGCAGGCACCGACTCCTGATCAACGGTATCCCAAGTCTCCACTTCCCTCTCAGCAGCGCCAGTTAGCTGCCCTATTAGCACAGCAGCTTTTTGTCTCTCAGGCATGGAGTACATTTCTAGGATGCTGCATAACTTCCGCTTGAAGCCTGCTAATGTGCCTGGCTCACCGCTGTATTGGGGAAGCCATTTCGCCCCAGGCATATATGGGAGCGTTAGTGGCATGATCGGGACTACCGGACTGGGTGCAGGGCCTGCGCCCCCATCTGGCGCTACAATACCAGACGGTGCGGGATTGGGGACTCCGGCCGGGGCCGCACTGTCAGCCGGTTGTTGTGACATCTTAGCGCCCCCTTGGTTAAACGGAGCCTACCGGTTTCAGACGCTGCTATTTCACAGGCACCGCAGTGGGAACAGGACCTTCGTCGCAGGCGCTCTGATGTCAGAGCGTTCACTTCCTGTTGCAGGACCTGCCGCTCTATTTTGCGATGCAATTTGCTATGCGGATTGCAATGCAGATTGTGATGCAGTTTGCTATGCGGATTGCGATGCGGTTTGCGATGCAGATTGCTATGCAGTTCGCTATGCGGTTTGCGATGCAGATTGCTATGCAGTTCGCTATGCGGTTTGCGATGCAGATTGCTATGCAGTTTGCGATGCGGTTTGCGATGCAGATTGCTATGCAGTTTGCGATGCGGTTTGGGGTGCAGGTTGGGGGCGTGTCCAAGACTTTGCGCGCTTTTTCAGGTCCGCCCACCTTCTTCTCCAGCGCCTGAGGGCGCGAATATGGCGGCAAAATGGCGGATTTTAGCGCCAAAAATAGCAAACAGTCCTTTTTCACAAAAACAATCCACAGGCACACAGGGCTCGCAATGCTGCAAGTTTCGTATCCTGTTCGTGACGCCAAATTTTTGTGTCGACCCGCCACCACAATTGTGGGTTACCAGGGCAATGGGGTACTCAGAGCCGAGCCCATGGAAGTCTATGGGGATTGTCACAGGTAGCTGTGGCTCGGTCTGTGGCCCGGGCGGTCTGGCGTATGTTGGGGATATATTTACAGGGGATTGATGTATGTACAGTTCGTGACGCCACCTGTAGTATTCTGGTAATTTGTACCAGCGCTGCTATCGATCTCTGAGGGGATGGTGATGCAGCTAGATGTCGGGTCCCCTACAGGTGGGACTCTTCCCTCAGGTCGGTAGTTAGGTGAGGATTGTGCAGGCATGCAATAATAACTCAGTCTCACACAGTCAACGTCTTTCCATACCTTTACTTGCAGGATGTTAAGGCAGGTCCCAGGGAGGCTGATGGGGTTGATGGAGGATGAGCTTTGAGGCAACAGATAAGCAAGTTAGGGGCCTCCTTTACTGTCCAATGAAGATGAGTACGACCAGCCTGAAGCGTAGTCCCCTCTATGATTCCAGCTAGTCTTTAGCTGTTCTGCCCAGTCAAATTTGTGTTAGAAGCCTTCCTGCGAGGGAGCTGAATCCTTTTCTTGTCGTGCACAACTCAAAGTCTTCACACCCCCTGACTCCAGCTACGTTCTGACTATAAAGGGGCTTGTCTGCCGCGACCTAGGGTCCGGTAGATTCCTGGTTTTCTCTTCACTATGCTGTACAATAGTGATCCTTCGGTCCCCAGTAACCGGTTGCAACGTGCAGGACTTTTCCAAGTCAAAAGCACTTTTCCAATTACCTTCCTTCCACTTTGCCCTTCGCCTTGCTTGTCTCTTAATAGGTAGTTCAGTCTTTCTTCCAGTGGGGCACAGCTCTGACTAGACTAAGGTGTATATGTGTAGCCCTGGTGGTAGGCACACGCAGTACCCTGGGGAGTGTATGGCGAGACGGCGGCTTAATGCTCAATATGCATTCATTCTACACACACTGGACACACCCTTGGGGTAGTGAAGTATACTCTAGGGAGTGGTCAAAGTAGTGGGTGTAGGGTGATTTTGAAAAGAGTCTAGTTCCTGTCTCCGGACAGAGAAGTCGCATGAAGTGGAGCTTAGACCTCTGTGGAAAGAGGAGAGAGGAGTCTAGCCTGCTTCATAACCAGTTCAAATAGTGGAGTCCGGTATAGGTTTTGAAATATACCTTAGTCTGGTCAGAGCTGGATTATCTCTCAGCACACATTGAAGAAAGGAAGGAGTATCAGCACAGAAAGACTTCAGCGTTCCTGTCTAAGGACAGTATCAGGTACAGAGACGTGCTCCTGCCTGTGACAACTGAGCATCTGTGGCTGGCTTCATTGGAAGGAGAAAGATTGGAAGTGACTGCTCGACCCCTGGCTAGTGAGAATGTTTATGTTACCAGCGTGGACAAGGCGAAAGGCAAGTGGATTGTAGAATTGGTGCTACAGGATTGCTTAAGTCCAGCACCCTGTTTACCGGTCACTGGGGACCGAAGAGTCGCTGTTGTTTCAGGCACAGAGGCAGGAAAACCAGGAATCTACCGGACCCTAGGTCGCGGCAGACAAGCCCCATATAGTCGGTACGTAGCTGGGTCAGGGGGAGTGAAGACTTTGGCGTTCTGCAGGACAAACATAAGTATTCAGCTCCTTCACAGGAAGGCCCCTAACACTAAGCTGACTGGGCAGTTACAGCTAAGATTAGCTGGAATCATAGAGGGAACTACGCTTCAGGCTGGTTGTACTCGTTCATTGGAGTTAAAGGAGGCCCCTAACTTGTCCAGCTGCCGTCTCAAAATACACTCCCTTTGGATCAGCCTCCCCGGGACCTGCCTTGACATTCAGCAAGTAAAGGTATGGAAAGACATTGACTGTGTGAGACTGTGTTATTTACCGGCACCCGACTTCACCATCTTAACAGACTTTGAGGGAAGAGTCCCACCTGTAGGGGACCTGATATCTAGCTGCCTCACCATCCCCTCAGAGATCTACAGCAGCGCTGGTACCCATTACCAGAATACTACAGGTGGCGTCACGAACTGTATATAGTTATCCCCTGTAAATATCCCCCAACAACATACGCCAGACCGCCCGGGCCACAGACCGAGCCACAGCTACCTGTGACAAAATCCCCATAGACTTCTACGGGCTCGGCTCTGAGTACCCCATTGCCCTGGTAACCCACAATTGTGGTGGCGGGTCGACACAACTAATCTTGGCGTCACGAACAGGATACCAAACTCGCGAAATTGCGAGCCCTGCGTGCCTAAGGACTTGTTTTTGTAAAAAGGACTGTTTGCACTTTTGGCGCCAAAATCGCCATTTTTGTCGCCATATTCGCGCCCTCAGGCGCTGGAGAAGAAGGTGGGCGTACCTTCGTGGGCGTCTACCCCCCTGTGGCGCGAAGAAAATGCCTGTCCTCTCAAAGTGCTATTATAACATGCGGTCCTGCCC
Source organism: Oophaga sylvatica (assembly GCA_033576555.1). Classification (NCBI taxonomy): domain Eukaryota; kingdom Metazoa; phylum Chordata; class Amphibia; order Anura; family Dendrobatidae; genus Oophaga; species Oophaga sylvatica. The sequence continues at coordinate 45,849 of JARQOD010004438.1, forward strand.
TACAGCAAAGGAGGTCCGCCTCCTCTTCACCTTCCCAGCGAGGAGGAGGAGACGCAAATCCCACCTCCACGGAAAAGACCGGATGTCTCCACAGAAAGAAAGAATCTTCTGGAGCGTGATGGAGGCAGGACGTGTGGAGCCGAGCGGGGCAACGGAGGAAGGCAGGCCCCGTGCCCCAGCCAAGCTGCCACCAACTCCGGAGTTATCCGTGATCCTGCACCTGCAACAGGCGTTGTTAGAGGTGCGGGAGGAGAACTCACGCCTAAAGAAGTTGTTCCAACCTGGCCTGGAGGAGATAGAGAGACGCCGCTGTAACCTGCAGAAATGGCGGATGTCGAACACGGCGTCTCCTCCCCTCAACGAACCCCCACGATTCAAAGTACCGAAGAGTCTGCTGCCCAAGGCGGAGGAGCAACCGGAGGCTGCCCCGAAAGTACCGTTCCCGATCCCACTGGTGAAGCGGTGGATGCGGAGGAGGTTGAGGAGGTACAGCCAATCCCGGAACGCCCGCCCGGCCAGGAGGCCGCAGCAGATTATCAATCCCCGGCAGGGACACCGGAGGGGTCCTGTCCGTCACTACCAGATGTGGACTGGGACGAGATGGCGCGCCTGGATGACGTCGCCTACACCGCCCAGTGGGAGCAAGAATGGCGGAGTCGTGAGGAGACGAAGAGGCGCCAGCAGGAGGAAGCGCGGGAAATCAAGAAGAACCGCCAGCGACAGTTTGCCGAGCTGATTGCTGATAAGGAGACTGTCCGTCGCGACAAAGGTACCTTACGGGAACCGCGGCGGCAGGGGTGTGTGACTGAGTTCCAGCTCCGGAAGGGCTGGGGCTTTATTCGTGAACCGGGCCTCTACCCAGCGGTCTTCGTCAGCAGGCGTGACGTGGAATCTCACCTGCCACAAGGCCATCCCGGGAGGGACTTAGTGAACGGCGACATAGTCACCTATACGCGGCATTGGGGAATGAAGGGGTGGTATGCCCTGAACGTCGCCATCGTCCGCGACCCCGTCCCAGACGCAGGTATCGTCACCATTACCGCAGCGTCCCCGTATCCAGCTTCAGCAGCATCCGGCTGTGCCCCAGTATCGCCCCCGTCAAAATCATCGCAACCTGCGACCAAAGTCTATCGCAAGTGAAAGCCACTTCCATATCGCCAGATGCGACCCAGTCTAGATCGCAAACCCTGACGCGGTCTATGTCGTTGACAGTAATTGAGACGCAATCGGTGTCGTGTGAAGAAAGTGTACCGGTTGCGCCCCTAGAGGTTCAAACCAGAGATGTCGCAACCCAAACCCTGATCGCAGCACATGACTTGCTGGTCTTAGGATCTAGGGCCCATTGCGTTGTTCCAGCCCCCGGGGTGGAAAGCGTACTATTTGTTGAATAAATATATAGAAAGAATTGGTAAGGTCCATAAAGGATCTACCATCAGTCAAAGTTTGAAAAATGTTTATAAAGTTTTTGCACAAGTTTATATATAATGTGTATATATATAGTCCTAATTATAGAATGCCCGGCTGGGTAAATGGTGAAAAGAACCATAAAAAGTTATTGCATTTTATCATAATGTGATTTGATATATGCCTTTGGTTTACAATGGACTCGTAGGTTGAGGACTGAGACAGCCTAAAAACTTTCTTGTACATAGTTGCGCTCCGGCGCCCTATCTTGGTTTTACATAAGCCATACGTATCTACCTCTGAAAAACAAAACCCGTGTGGTGTGGCACTGAGTGAGGTCTGCACTTGGATGTCCTGCAGCCCACCCAGGACCCACGTTGAAGGTTTGGTGCGGGTCCTTCACAAGTATCTTGTAAATTTATTTATTGAATGACATTTGATACTATTTGTATTTTTGTATTAAAGTTTGTAACGTTCGAAGTATTCTTACCTCCCGGATGGGAAGATGTTATTGTTCCAAATGTTATTGCATAAACAAAATTTTTCTGTCTTTTGTATTTCACAGCCGGGAGTGCTGTCATTTACCATGGGGGAATGTGTAGCCCTGGTGGTAGGCACACGCAGTACCCTGGGGAGTGTATGGCGAGACGGCGGCTTAATGCTCAATATGCATTCATTCTACACACACTGGACACACCCTTGGGGTAGTGAAGTATACTCTAGGGAGTGGTCAAAGTAGTGGGTGTAGGGTGATTTTGAAAAGAGTCTAGTTCCTGTCTCCGGACAGAGAAGTCGCATGAAGTGGAGCTTAGACCTCTGTGGAAAGAGGAGAGAGGAGTCTAGCCTGCTTCATAACCAGTTCAAATAGTGGAGTCCGGTATAGGTTTTGAAATATACCTTAGTCTGGTCAGAGCTGGATTATCTCTCAGCACACATTGAAGAAAGGAAGGAGTATCAGCACAGAAAGACTTCAGCGTTCCTGTCTAAGGACAGTATCAGGTACAGAGACGTGCTCCTGCCTGTGACAACTGAGCATCTGTGGCTGGCTTCATTGGAAGGAGAAAGATTGGAAGTGACTGCTCGACCCCTGGCTAGTGAGAATGTTTATGTTACCAGCGTGGACAAGGCGAAAGGCAAGTGGATTGTAGAATTGGTGCTACAGGATTGCTTAAGTCCAGCACCCTGTTTACCGGTCACTGGGGACCGAAGAGTCGCTGTTGTTTCAGGCACAGAGGCAGGAAAACCAGGAATCTACCGGACCCTAGGTCGCGGCAGACAAGCCCCATATAGTCGGTACGTAGCTGGGGTCAGGGGGAGTGAAGACTTTGGCGTTCTGCAGGACAAACATAAGTATTCAGCTCCTTCACAGGAAGGCCCCTAACACTAAGCTGACTGGGCAGTTACAGCTAAGATTAGCTGGAATCATAGAGGGAACTACGCTTCAGGCTGGTTGTACTCGTTCATTGGAGTTAAAGGAGGCCCCTAACTTGTCCAGCTGCCGTCTCAAAATACACTCCCTTTGGATCAGCCTCCCCGGGACCTGCCTTGACATTCAGCAAGTAAAGGTATGGAAAGACATTGACTGTGTGAGACTGTGTTATTTACCGGCACCCGACTTCACCATCTTAACAGACTTTGAGGGAAGAGTCCCACCTGTAGGGGACCTGATATCTAGCTGCCTCACCATCCCCTCAGAGATCTACAGCAGCGCTGGTACCCATTACCAGAATACTACAGGTGGCGTCACGAACTGTATATAGTTATCCCCTGTAAATATCCCCCAACAACATACGCCAGACCGCCCGGGCCACAGACCGAGCCACAGCTACCTGTGACAAAATCCCCATAGACTTCTACGGGCTCGGCTCTGAGTACCCCATTGCCCTGGTAACCCACAATTGTGGTGGCGGGTCGACACATATACAGACACCTACACCAGACTCCACTTTCTGAACTGATGATAGACTTAAACTGGACACGTCTACTCTGTCCAAGGACAGGAAACTGACTTCTCACTCTGAAGTCCGAACACTGACTGACTAAATCACTCCCTTCCACACCCTGCTGGGTGTGTCAGAAGTGTACATGATGTCATGAAGAGACCTTAACTGTTACCTCTCCACTCATCCTCCTGGTATTGTGTACCAGGGCTACACACTAGTTCGCCGATGCGCCCCGAAAATGCAATTGCAAGCGCTGTAGATATTAGGGTCGCCTCGTACTGCGACTTGTAAATGACGTCGAGATTGTGATGATATCGTGTGACAGACTTAGAGACACGGGGCGACGACGTTCCTGACTAGGTTGGAGCCTCTTCCAGCCTTTAACGGCTTGCCTGATGGGGAGTATTTAGTAACGTCGCCCCAACCTAAAAGCAGAAAGAAAAAAGGCTGTTCCTGCTAAGTGTCGCTGCGCTGCCGTACCCGACGCTCCTCTATTCCTGCTAAGTGTCGCTGCGCTGCCGTACCCGACGCTCCTCTATTCCTGCTAAGTGTCGCTGCGCTGCCGTACCCGACGCTCCTCTATTCCTGCTAAGTGTCGCTGCGCTGCCGTACCCGACGCTCCTCTATTCCTGCTAAGTGTCGCTGCGCTGCCGTACCCGACGCGCCTCTATTCCTGAGCAGATTCAGGAGTTCTACCCACACGTCGCATCTGGCCCGATTACCTGTATCGACTGGCCTTCCCCTGATTAAAGAGCGCCATTCCTCCCATGCCTTACCGTAGACCTGCCAGATAGCCGGTGTCACTGAGACTTGGGACAATTTGAAGGCCTGCCAATGGGAAGACAACAGAGAGTTAAACCATCACATCTTCAGCGATAGACGTAAATCTGGCACGACACCAGACGTGTCTAAGGCATAGTAGCTCTAAGCGGCGCAGCAGAAAAGGCCGGGGAGAGAAGACAATGTTCAAACTTCTTGAGGTTCCTGGATGTTTGGTTAGAAACCTGGTGTTAGCGTTTTTCGCACGGGCCAAGGCTCTATGGCTGTTACTAGTGAAAAGTTCTCTACCGCAGGGCTGCGGCCCCAGGTGGATATGGTCCATAAACAAGCCAGTTTCATTTACACCATTGCTCTTCGTAGATTGCGACAATACCATTATTGATATCTCCAACAACCTCTAGGCCTAGTTCCTTGCTCGGCGCTTCCTGCGCCATTACGCATGCATGTCCCTTGTCGGGATCTAAGAATGACTACCAGACAAGCAAATCAGCTTTCATGGAGCGGTTAAGTCTGATCTATATCCCGGCTGGTACTGCCTTCAGCTGACAACGATAGGTGGCGTTGGGAAACTCTGCCCATTATTATTATTATTTATTTATATAGCGCCAATAATTCCATGGTGCTGTACATGAGAAGGGGATACATACAAAGTTATAGATATCGTTTACAGTTTTTGTAGTTTATCCGCCGGTGAACGAAAACCATGTTATTGGTATAAATTTAAATGCCGGGAAAAGGAGCACGTTGCATGGTCCGACCGTTAATAAGGGGGAAAAAGGTACTCCGAAAGTGCCGAGCTCTAAATTTTGAACGTCTGGAGGTAGGGGCAGAGTTTAGAGTCCCTAGGTCCGACGAATAAAAAAGTCATTAGCGTATCGCCTTAACGAGTCTAGAAGGGTATCGAAGAGCCCGAAGTAATGACATGCTATGGAGCAGACCGACGGAAGGCTCATATAGAATTAAAACTGCCGGTTCACCGTGAAGCCCAACAAATGGAGGCATGTTGGGATGTCGGATTTTGGAAGCGGGACACCAGGCCCAGCTGTGCGTCCGAGTTCCCCTTCTGTCAATTGAAACGTAGGTTAAGGACGTCTCTTCTAGGGGTGATGCGTCATTAACAGCATCGCCTATTGTGAGGGAAGGTGATATTTTTGATGGGATTTTCCCTTTTTTTTTTTTTTTTTTAAGCAGAATGCCTAGGGCGAGTTTCTGAAATTACTGATTGTCAACGATTTAACTGGGTCCACCAACCTGCTTAGTTTTGCTTATTTGTGATTTTCTGCTGAAGAAACTTGGAGGATTCCCGCGACAGTTTTAGACTATACCCGGGGTTATAACGCTGATTTGCTTTGTAACGTTCTCGAGCCAGGTAGGAGTTGTACCTATAATCTTCTGATCCATAGTCAGATGAGTTATCCATTGAGCTTGACTTCCGCGATAGACGTACCTCTGGTGCGACACCAGGTGTTGTCTAAGGCTTTTTTTTTTTTTTTTGTTTGTTTTCCATTCCATAAACTGGAAGCTTAACCACTCAGCCATCAACTCGACCAGTAAAAACAGCATTTAAGACCATAATATACTTCCTGAGCAGCTTCTTTTTCGGGATCAAGGCATAGCCATGACGTAAGTGCTCCGTTTGCTTGGCGGGTACGCCCTGATGCAGGGGTGTCCGCCAGCACGGGACTGTTATTAAATTATAAGCAGAGAGGGGCAAATACAATCCGCAACCGCCTCTCTGCCGAATACCCCCGGCGCTGCCGGTGGGCGTAGTTTACAAGGGGGGAGGGGCGAATACGATTCGCAACGGACTCTCTGCCGGGGACCCCCAGCGACGCCGGTGGGCGGGCATGCAGATGAGAGGTTGCGAACCGTTGCCCCCTCCCCATACTAAGCCAGAGATGGAGCACGTGACGTATGATCTGCGTCGTGTGCCCGAGCCCGAGTGTCTCCCGACAGGGGACGTTCGGGGTTAATCTTGTGGTTGGAATGGCTGGTAGCCCTGGGTGATAATTCACTAGGCTGTCAGCCATTGATGGAGCACGTGACATCTGCCGTGTGCTCATGACCGCCTGTCGTCACCCTCAGATGCGTCGGACCGCTCAGATATGGACAGGGAACCCATCTAGCGGGACGAGATCTGAGGCAGCTCCTTTGTGATCCGTGTCTGTAGCGGCTCTCAGGGGGATAGTGGGAATGAGTGGGAGGTCCTGCGGCGTCTGCGCCGGGACCTGCTGAGGGGTTCACTGGGTGTATTCGGGGGTGATGGGAGTAGCGACATTTAGAGGGACAGCAGGACTGATGGCGGGAGTCTTCGGAGGAGGATGGGGAGGGTCTGCGGCGCATATGCGTGCGCTCGCCGTGGCTAGGGGGTATATTGGGACCGGTAAAAACCGAGATAATTGTCCCATTACGCCTGTTACAGGCGGTAATTAGATGGGTAGCACAGCGTAACGAGTAATTTTATTCTGTGCGGTGTTTGGAGGGCAGGGGTTAATGTGGTTTCAGTACTGTTAGTGATTGGGGCAGTGGCGGTTAGTATTGGCGTGTTTTGTTACGTGAGTGCATACGTGTTTTATACTTTTTTTTTTTGATGCAGAGCGCGCTGGTTGGTCTGTATGGACCGATCAGCGCGCTCTGCAGCAGCGTGGTTATGTTTTGTGCCTGCTCCGGTGTCCCTCCTCGCAGGCAGTGCACATGTGCCTGCTGGAGGGCCACTTTGGAGCAGGCCACGTAATGTTTTGGGACCGTCACGGCTCCACAGTCGCTCCGTACAGGCATTGCTATTGTGCCTGATGGAGAGGGCTGCAGAGCAGGTCCTGTGTCACCGCCGACCGGAAGTAGACTGGCGGGGACCGGAAGTGACGTATAAAAGTGGGCGGAGCTACCCGGGAGTGCACAGTGAGGCCTACCCGGCACAAAAGCCGGGGAGTCAAGTACAAGGAACGGCCGAGGCAAGTGGAGGCGGCCGCGACGGTGGGGGCTCCCAGGGGAAAGGCGGCGGCGCACCCCCGCTGAGAAAGGCCGCGGCGGCGGCTCACATGAGAAGGCCGCAGCGGCGGCCCAGGAGCAGGCCGCGGCCTACCATGCGGCGGCCGCTGTGCGACAGCGTCCAGGATCCAGGAGCAGACCGTGCCAAGGCCACGAGGTGCTCTGACCGTGTCGAGGGCCCTGGACACGCGGTCATACCCGCCCGAACCGCCATCCCTTCGACAGGACCCCGGCGCCCCCACATGCAGAAGGAGACCCCCCGACTATCTGAGGGCCACAGCTCAGGAACCAGGAGGGACCGGCGAGGCACCAGGCCCGATGGCCAAAGGTGAACCACGAGCTGCCCGGTAGGGAAGTGAGGGTAGAAGGGAACGCGCTATGGAGGGGGGAGACGACAGCGGAGCATACGGGCCTGGGAGAGGGGGCAAACACCAGGGGAGGCCTGCGGTGACGTTGGAGAGGGCACAGGGAGGTGAGCACTAAGGGAAGACGGTAAAGATTGTATCCATGGCTCACCTTCCTGTGCTGCTGCTCTCTGCCACAGGGCCTCAGTTACGGGGATCAGACATCACAAGACTTCCACTGACCAGCCGGGGGAGGAAGAGGAAGAGTCCGGCCCTTGCACGAGAATTTAACCCCTGAGGGTGTGGCCGGACCCCCTTCCCCCTCATCCCCGCTGGCCAGTGGGGTCCAGTATATGGCATCACTTGGGAGGGGAGTGACGGGAGGAGGGAAGCACAGCCCCCATTTCATTTTAAGTTATAGTCTATATGGGCTCCTCAGTCAGAAGCTCGATCCCTATTCGGTGCCGTGCTTGCCATTACACCCGAGTACAGAAGGAGATAGCAGAAGAAATTTTTGAACCACTCTCCATAATCTTTGAAAATTCTTGAAGAACAGGAGAAGTCCCAGAAGACTGGAGAAGAGCAAATGTTGTTCATATCTTCAAAAAGGGGAAGAAGGTGGACCCAGGGAACTATAGGCCGGTGAGTTGGAAAATCTATACCAGAAAAGATCTTTTGAACAAATTATTAAACAACATGTATGTAAGTACCTGGACAAGAATGAAGTGATTAAACAGAGTTCAGCATGGGTTTGTAAACTAATAAGTCATGTCAGACTAATTTAATTTCCTTTTATGACGAATAACTGACTGGGTGGATCAGGGAAATGCTGTAGATATAGTATATTTGACTTCAGAAAGCATTTGACCAAAGTATCTCACACAATCCTTATTGAAAAAAATGGCTAAGTATGGAATGGACAAGGCAACTGTTAGGTGGATTCATAAATGGCTTAGTGTTTGGACCCAAAGAGTGGTCGTAAATGGCTGCACATCAAGTTGGAAAAATGTATCAAGTGGGGTACCACAAGGGTCTGTCCCGGGCCCTGTATTGTTCAACATTTTTTATCAATGATTTAGATGAAGGAAAATTTATGTTAAGCTGATTAAATTTGTGATGACATGAAGCTAGGAGGGGTTTGCTAATATAGAGAAGAAAGAGAGAGGATTCAAAAAGATATAAATAATGGAGCAGTGGGGCAGAACTTAAAAGAATGGTTTTTAACAGGGAAAAAAGCAAAGTACTAAAACGGGCAATAAAAATGAAAAAAAGCATATACAAAATGGGAGGAAAAGGGCTAAGCAACAAGCTTTTGTGAAAAAGACTTGGGTTATACTAAGATCACAGACTGAACATGAGTCAAAAAGTGTGATGCAGCAGCAAAAAAAAGGCAAATTACATTCTGGATGTATCAACAGAAACATACAGTGTAGATCACGTGAGGTCATTATTGCCCTCTTCTCTCTTTGGTCAGGGCCTCTTGGAATACTGTGTCCAGTTTTGGGTCACATTTTAAAAAAGAATCAACAAACTGGCGCAGTTTTTGAGAAAGGACCTGAATGGTGAA